>JAVANC010000015.1:7976507-8056093 GCA_033319125.1 Parnassius glacialis | reverse complement strand
GTATATTCGATATCTGTGTTTTATATATTAATGTGCTGTTGAAAATGAACGTCTTTTAAAAAAAAAATAAAGTTTATTGAATCATGGTCGAATTTTGACCACTAATCGACCACTAGATAATTAAATTTTAAGAAAAAAATTATCTGCAAGGTATAACGTTTTACTATTAACTTTAATACAAATTTATACGTGGTAGAGTCACGCTGCCGAGTAAGAGCCGTGGTAGCTCAGATGGTTAGCGCTCGCTGTAAGCTTCACAGTACTCGAGCAACCCGGGTTCGATCCCTGCCAGCACCAATGAAATTGTTAATTGCAATTTTAAGTGCTGATTTACCATGTGCTCGGCGGTGAAGGAAAACATCGTGAGGAAACCTGCATGTTTGAGAAATAAGAAAAAAATATTTCGAAGACTTGTGAAGTTCGCCAACACGCATTGGGGCAGCGCGCGGCGGACCTTTCCTTGCCCTAAAACCCTCTCAGAAATGAGAGGTTGCCCAGCAGTGGGACGTAAATAGGCTGCAACTTTACTTTTTTTTACTTTAGAGTCACGCCGCAGGTATATTATGGTTGTAGTACAAATGTGTCGGCTAGACCGGTTTTTTGTATAGGAAAAAACGGGCACACAGTCCACCTGATGGTAAGTGGTTGCTGCGGCCCATAGACATCTATCTTATAATCAAAATGCAGATGCGTTTTCACCCGTGAGGACTAGGATGGAATGCCTCATTTCCAGTAAAAAGGGCTTCCGGCCGCCCTGCACTCACCAAGCGAAACGCAGAGGTAAACATCTACTTCACGCTGGTATTCTGTGAGGTCGTGGTACCACCCCGGTTCGAGCCGGCCCATACGCGCGACAGCAAAAGCTGCCGCCTGGCTCTGCCACTGTTATTTGGGGTGGGACCACGCTCTCACAGAATACCAGCATAAAATAACAGCTCGATGCTGCTATTTTTCTGTGGTAAGTGTAGAGAACTGGAGACCCATTTCACTGGAAACGAGGCATTCAATCTTAGTCCTCAGGGGTAACCTATAAACTAAATCTGCATTGTGATTCCTAATCGAGGATAGATGTGGATATCCATGGGCTTCAGCATCCATTTACCATCATGTGGACTGTGTAGTCGTTTCTCATCATCTTTATATATAAAAATTACGTGTCACGTTGTTTGTCCGCGATGGACTCCTAAACTACTGAACTGATTTCAATGAAATTTTGCACACTGTGAGCATTTTGGTCTAACTTGAGAGATAGGATAGTTTTTTATCCCGCTAAATGACCCTCAAATTTTTTTATTGCGAATTTAAGAATTTTTATACAAAGGGCAGAACAACGTCTGCCTGGCGAGCTAGTTATTCTATAAAAAGTGATATAAAAATAAACCCTTCCCTAACATACATATTTCATTTTCATATCCACATTGCGATGCTATACAGTCGAGTGGGTTAATTGTAAAAATATTCAGTATTTATATTATCATTCGATTCTTGTAAAATGTATGAGGTATTCTAGATAAATAGTTGGTTGGAGCTAGAAATAAATATTTTTAAACTGTAACCTCAAATGCAATAAAATTTGTTCACAGCTTGCCGAGGGCAACGTGTTTCGTCAAATTAGTTCTCTCGCGCGGCTTCCCTTATTTTTCTTTATTTAAACTCCGTCGTAAAAAGAGGTGTGTTATAAGTTTGACCGCTATGTGTGTCTGTCTGTCTGTGGCAATGTATATCTTAAACGGGTGAACCGATTCGGGTGCGTTTTTTTTAATTTAAAAGCAGGTTTTAAAGCGGGAATTCTGAGATATGTTTCGTCAACGTCGGTTCAGCCGTTTGAAGATCATCAGCTCGTTTTGTTTCGGGGGTTTTAAAATTTTCAATTTAAGTTATATAAAAGTGACAATCGAACACACAGCCCACCTGATAGTAAGTTTTTTAGAATAGAATAAAATAGAATAATTTTTTATTCAATATAGATCACATGTGTAATTCTCATTGAACGTAATTTTTCCTCTGTCCTGGGAATAAAAAAGCAAGAAACCCAGCGGGACTTTTTTTTTAAATCATATTTTATATTAATGGTTGGTAAAAAAATTATTTTAGAAACACCTTGGAAGCGACCACCTCATTCCCAGGGGTTATTATCAACTATGTATTCATTTATACTATATTAACCCTTTTTATACAATTTCAACTTAACAAAACATTTATTTAAACTTGGTAATAGAGAGAGCCTGTACAGTTTCCGGGACATTGTTGTAATAGCGTATATATTGCCCCAAGAATGAATCACTGACTCTGTGTCTATAAGTGGATGCTGTGGTCCATATATACTTACATCTTTACTCGATTAAGAATCAAAATATACATGCGTCGTCTACTAAGATACAATACCCCGTTTGCCGGTAAATCTGGGAATTCCACATCTTCGCTAATGTAAGAAAGACTGCTTGACTGCCCCATTAGTGTAGTAGACACAAGGATGCGGATCATGTAATCCTTGGTTGGAATCCGGAGGCGGGGTGAAAATTAGTTGTTACGTTTTTTTGTCACGAATTTCTCTTTAGCAGCCTGGGGTCAAGAAGTTGGCGGTGTTACAACTCCACCGTAAAGCCGTGGTTACCGCGCCTGATCTTTCTCTGAAATGTCGGATTGCTGATTCATCGGACTATGAGATTGAGGGAATAGAGTGTGCACCTTTACTGGCGCACATACTTGTGCACTATATATATCCTTGTCCTACGCAGATAGCCAACCACTGAACTATTTTTTATAGGATTGGGTGACAAACGAGCACACAGTCCACATGATGGTAAGTGGTTGTTGTGGCCCATAGACATCTACATCTATTCTCGTTTACGAATCAAAATGCAGATGAATTATCACCCGTGAGGACTAAGATGGAATGTCTCGTTTCCAGTAAAAAGGGTCTCCGGTTCTCTACACTCACCATACGAATCATAGCAGTGTTAAGCATCTATTTTACGCTGGTATTTTGTGATGGCGTGGTCCTTCCCCGGTCAATCCGACCCATTCATGCTACAACTTTACTACTAATATAGCTGCAGCATGACTCCACCGCATAGCTATATTGGATAGCCCTGCCAAAAACTTTAAAAATAGCACAAAAACGTATCTTTGTTTTGGACTGTAGATAATATTCTTCACGCAATCCATTCCATTAATTACGGCCTATAAAATCCCACCGTAGAACAAAGAAAGAATTCTCTAATAACACGTATATCACGTGTATACTATGTATGTGTAAAAAACATAGCAACACTAGACATTGGTTGTGACGGGCTCACACTGTTTATGAAAAAATGTAATGATAGTTTAGAAAATTAATTAGTCACTAACTTTATGCTAAACTTAACTTTTATTTATGTTACAAAAACTATTATCTATCTTTTGTTTGTTAAACTTATTTTTGTTATTTTTGTTACAACTACCATTAAAATAGGCAAATTATAAACACTGTTTTAGAATGATGTATTCTCCTATAATTGGTAGTACATAGTAATTTGTAGATGTAAGGCATGTATTAGAAGTAATTTAATATGTACAATTGTTGGAGATCCATACAAATAAATAAATAAAGGCTTTTCCCGTAAATTGCTGGATTGGGGGATTTTGCCATATTTCACGCTGGGCAGGCGGGTTTCTCATCAAGAGTTTTTTTTAATAAATTTGAATAGCAATCAGGAAGATGGTGTTGCCCATTTCATGTGTCATTTCCCCTCTGTGGGGTTTTACGACACCCATGGGAAAAAATGGGATAGCGGATATTCTTACACTGCCACTACACGGCCTATGATGGCTAATAAACTTCCACTCACCAGATGTCGCTAGTTGACACTGAGGTGAAGTTTTTTGTTACACAATGTCGTTCAATTGAGATGTAAGTTTTAAGTTAAGCTTTATCATATTTAGCTTCTAGTGTTATATTTAATACACGAGACAATGCCCCAATTGGTTGCTCTTTTATTTTTTACATATTTTCAACTCCTTTTTAATTTACTTTACTTTTATGAATGTCTGTGGTTTAGTTTATTTATTTTAAATATAATTGATATAAAATATACCTAACAATACATAAAGAAACATTTCACTTTACGTTTTTCGAACAAATCAACTTCGCCGCTATGAAATCTATCACATATTACATCTCATTTTAAGTGGCGCCGCCCTGGTGGCAGAAAAAGTTTACAGCCTGTAAGCCTAAAAGTTCCCTTCTGAAGATAGGCCTTCCCATGAATTGTCTCATAAGGAAAATATTTCCCATGGTTGCCAAGTTAAGTAGGCTCGTTGGCAATCGCAGTTTTTATTTTTAAATCACGATAAAAACAGAGGGTTGTTATATCCCTCTATTTAACAGTGGTAGAGCCACGCGGCAGCTTTTGCTGTCGCACGGATGGGCCGGCTCGAACCGGGGTGGTACCACGACCTCACAGAATACCAGCGTGAAGTAGAGGTTTACCTCTGCGTTTCGCTTGGTGAGTGCAGGTGGCCGGAGGCCCTTTTTACTGGAAATGAGGCATTCCATCTTAGTCCTCACGGGTGACAACGCATCTACATTTTGATTTGTAATAGAGGATAGATGTAGATGTCTATGGGCCACAGCAACCACTTACCATCAGGTGGACTGTGTGCTCCTTTGTCACCCTTATCCTATAAAAAAATTGTAGAGTGTATCCGTGCATCGGTGGTTATGTGTGTGTGTGTGTGTTTGTGTGTGACGTCATAGCTCCTGAACGGATGAACCGATTTAGATTAAGTTTATTTTGTTTGAATGGTGTCTTAATCGAGAGTGTTCTTAGCTATGTTTCCAGAAAATCTGTTCAGTCATTTGAAGATCATCTGATCTTTATTGTTTCGGGGGTTTTGAAATTTTTTAATTTCAGTTATCTAGTTGTCAATAAGAAGATACGCTGCTTCTAATATGGGAAGGATGTTTTTTTATAGGATATGGTGACAAACGAGCACACAGCCCACCTGATGGTAAGTGGTTGCTGTGACCTATAGACATCTACATTTATCCTCAATAAAGAATCAAAATGCAAATGCGTCGTCAACCGTGAGTACTAAGATGGAATGTCTCGTTTCCAGTAAAAAGGGTCTCCGGTTTTCTACACTCACCATACGAAAGACAGCAGTATCGAGCTGGTTTTTTTTCGCTGGTATTCTGTGAGAGCGTGGCCCTTCTCGAGTCGAACCGACCCATTCGTGCTACAACTATACTACTAATATAGCTGCAGCATGGCTTTACCACATGTGTTAAATGAGAAGAGACGTGTTGATATATCTAGCACTTTAATAAGACGACTACAAATTCTAAACGTATATATATATATATATATATATATAAATATATATATATATATATATATATATATATATATATATATATATATATAGTTGTGAGGGTTAGACCACATGCCCATCTCAGGGTTTGTTTCCCTCTATCGTCTCGTACTATACCCATAGAATAATTTAGGGTAGTCGATATTCTTACACCGCCATTACATGGTCGGTCAAACATTCTTTATGAATTGCGTAGTAGGGTAAAGGATTTTTTTCATAGGACAGGGGGCAAACGAGCATACGGCTCACCTGATGGTAAGTGGTTGCTGTGGCCCATAGACATCTACATCTATTCTCGTGTACGAATCAAAATGCAGATGCGTTATCACCCGTGAGGACTAAAATGGAATGTCTCGTTTCCAGTAAAAAGGGTCTTCGGTTCTCTACACTCACCATACGAAACACAGCAGTGTTAAGCATCTATTTTACGCTGGTATTTTGTGAGGGCGTGGTCCTTCCCCGGTCAATCCGACCCATTCATGCTACAACTTTACTACTAATATAGCTGCAGCATGACTCCACCGCATAGCTATATTGGATAGCCCTGCCAAAAAGTTAAAAATGGCACAAAAACGTATCTTTGTTTTGAACTGTAGATAATATTCTTCACGCAATCCATTCCATTAATTACGGCCTATAAAAGCCCACCGTAGAACAAAGAAAGAATTCTCCAATAACACGTATATCACGTGTATACTATGTATGTGTAAAAAACATAGCAACACTAGACATTGGTTGTGACGGGCTCACACTGTTTATGAAAAATGTAATGATAGTTTGGAAAATTAATTAGTCACTAACTTTATGCTAAACTTAACTTTTATTTATGTTACAAAAACTATTATCTATCTTTTGTTTGTTAAACTTATTTTGTTATTTTTGTTACACACTACCATTAAAATAGGCAAATTATAAACACTGTTTTTAGAATGATGTATTCTCCTATAATTGGTAGTACATAGTAATTTGTAGATGTAAGGCATGTATTAGAAGTAATTTAATATGTACAATTGTTGGAGATCCATACAAATAAATAAATAAAGGCTTTTCCCGTAAATTGCTGGATTGGGGGATTTTCCCATATTTAACGCTGGGCGGGTTTCTCATCAAGAGTTTTTTTTAATAAATTTGAATAGCAATCAGGAAGATGGTGTTGCCCATTTCATGTGTCATTTCCCCTCTGTCGGGTTTTACGACATCCATGGGAAAAAATGGGATAGTGAATATTCTTACACTGCCACTACATGGCCTATGATGGCTAATAAACTTCCACTCACCAGATGTCGCTAGTTGACACTGAGGTGAAGTTTTTTGTTACACAATGTCGTTCAATTGAGATGTAAGTTTTAAGTTAAGCTTTATCATATTTAGCTTCTAGTGTTATATTTAATACACGAGAAAATGCCTCAATTGGTTGCTCTTTTATTTTTTGCACATTTTCAACTCCTTTTTAATTTTTTTTTATAGGATAAGGGTGACAAACGAGCACACAGTCCACCTGATGGTAAGTGGTTGCTGCGGCCCATAGACATCTACATCTATCCTCTATTACAAATCAAAATGTAGATGCGTTGTAACCCGTGAGGACAAAGATGGAATGCCTCATTTCCAGTAAAAAGGGCCTCCGGCCACCTGCACTCACCAAGCGAAACGCAGAGGTAAACCTCTACTTCACGCTGGTTTTCTGTGAGGTCGTGGTACCACCCCGGTTCGAGCCGGCCCATCCGTGCGACAGCAAAAGCTGCCGCGTGGCTCTACCACTGTTATTACTTTTATGAATGTTTTAGTAGATTTATTTTAAATATAATTAATATAAAATATACCTAACAATACATAAACAAACATTTCACTTTACGTTTTTCGAACAAATCAACTTTGCCGCTATGAAATCTATCACATATTACATCTCATTTTAAGTGGCGCCGCCCTGGTGGCAGAAAAATTTTACAGCCTGTAAGCCTAAAAGTTCCCTTCTGAAGATAGGCCTTCCCATGAATTGTCTCATAAGGAAAATATTTCCCATGGTTGCCAAGTTAAGTAGGCTCGTTGGCAATCGCAGTTTTTATTTTTAAATCACGATAAAAACAGAGGGGTGTTATATGTTTGTAGAGTGTATCCGTGCATCGGTGGTTCTGTGTATGTGTGTGTTTGTGTGTGACGTCATAGCTCTTGAACGGATGAACCGAATTTGATTAAGTTTCTTTTGTTTGAATGGTGTCTTAATCGAGAGTGTTCTTAGCTATGTTTCCAGAAAATCTGTTCAGTCATTTGAAGATCATCTGATCTTTTTTGTTTCGGGGGTTTTGAAATTTTTTAATTTCAGTTATCTAGTTGTCAATAAGAAGATACGCTGCTTCTAATATGGGAAGGATGTTTTTTTTATAGGATATGGTGACAAACGAGCACACAGCCCACCTGATGGTAAGTGGTTGCTGTGACCTATAGACATCTACATTTATCCTCAATAAAGAATCAAAATGCAAATGCGTCGTCAACCGTGAGTACTAAGATGGAATGTCTCGTTTCCAGTAAAAAGGGTCTCCGGTTTTCTACACTCACCATACGAAAGACAGCAGTATCGAGCTGGTTTTTTTTTCGCTGGTATTCTGTGAGAGCGTGGCCCTTCTCGAGTCGAACCGAACCATTCGTGCTAGAACTATACTACTAATATAGCTGCAGCATGGCTTTACCACATGTGTTAAATGAGAAGAGACGTGTTGATATATCTAGCACTTTAATAAGACGACTACAAATTCTAAACGTATATATATATATATATATATATATATATATATATATATATATATATATATATATATATATATATATATATATATATATATATATATAGTTGTGAGGGTTAGACCACATGCCCATCTCAGGGTTTGTTTCCCTCTATCGTCTCGTACTATACCCATAGAATAATTTAGGGTAGTCGATATTCTTACACCGCCATTACATGGTCGGTCAAACATTCTTTATGAATTGCGTAGTAGGATAAAGGATTTTTATCATAGGACAGGGGGCAAATGAGCATACAGCTCACCTGATGGTAAATGATTACCGCCGCACATGAACCAGGGGAATTGCAGATGCATTGCCGGCCTTTTAAAAAGGAGTACTGTATTTTATACTGCCCTCTCCGAATTCTGTAACTGCGTAAATGCCTTCTAGTCATTCGTTAATAGCATGTCAAGAACAAAACAATGAAATGACTTAAAATACATGTCAGTGGGATTGACATTCAATTATTGACGTATGAAAAGATTTTTTATTTATTTATTGTGGCATTTTTTCATAGGATAAGAGTGACAAACGAGTATACAGTCCATCCGATGGTAAGTGGATGATATTATGCATAGATATCATAGTTTATCTATCATTGATTAAGAATCAATTAATTTTTACGTGGTAGAGCCATGCTGCAGCTATATTAGTAGTATAGTTGTAGCACGAATGGATCGGCTCGACTGGGGAAGGACCACGCTCTCACAGAATACCAGCGTAAAACAGCAGCTTAACACTGCTGTGTTTCGTATGGTAAGTGTAGAGAACCAGAGACCATTTCTACTGGAAATGAGGCATTCAATCTTAGTCCTCACGGGTAACAACGCATCTGCGTTTTGATTCTTTATTGAGAATAGATATTGGATGTCTATGAGTCACAGCAACCACTTACCATCAGGTGGACTGTGTGCTCGTTTGTACCCTATCCTATAAAAAAAAGAATCAAAATGCAAGATGCGCTGTCACACATGACGACTATAATGAAGTCCTCGTTACCTCCGTGTCTCCGATTCTCTACACTTACATTCTCTACACAGTATTATTCTGCTGTTTCATGCTGGTATTTTGTGAGAGCGTGGTTCTGCCCCTGTCGGTTCGACCCATTCCTTTTTCGGCTATATAAGTGTAGGGATACAGTAGTCACATAAATTTTGCTGAATTGACATTTTGCACTTGTGTCCGGAGTGCGCTAGGCGGCGAACGCCAGTTATTCACCGTCACACGCTAGGCCGCCACCAAAATAGGAAACATTATTGTATCGCCGATACCAATATCTTTATCTGTGAAATTGTGAATTCCGAAGATCGGTTTTGGCGTTGACGGGACTTTGACTGACAGATAGCTGATGTTATAAGGAGCAACTTAGGCTACTTTTATTTAGGAAAAAAGTTAGGGTTCCGCGCCAAAAAATAAAACCCATGAAATCCAATCGTAACAATTTAAGGCGAGATCGCGGGGAACAGCTAGTTATAAATTTGTTTACAATATAATGAATACCAGCGTAAAATAGCAGCTTAACACTGCTGGATTTCGTATGGTGAGTGTAGATAACCGGATACCCTTTTTACTGGAAAAGAGGCATACCATCTTAGTCCTCAAGGGTGTCAACGCATCTGCATTTAGATTCGCAGACAAGGGTAAATGTAGATGTCTATGGGCCACAGCAACCATTTACCATCAGGTGGACTGAGTGCTTATTTGTCACCCTATCCTATAAAAAATATGTTGATGCTCATCTTGCGATTTTCGATGTTTTTTTATGAGCGATTATTTTGATTATAATATAACTGAAATGTGTGCCGGCGCGGCGGTCGACTTCATCGTATTTCCTTTGCCACAAAATTTTATATCAGTCAGTTACATTTATAAAACATACCCTAGGTGGGTGTACACCTCTATTCCTGGCTTCTAAGAGTAAAATCAAAAAGGGAAGTTTGAAAAATTGTCTATGATTTGATAGTAACTGTTGTATTAAAATAAATTCCTTCTATTCTCGTCACTTCTCTTCTATCTCACTTTCTTCTTACATTTATTCTATTTCACTACATTCTATTTTATTCTATTACATTCTACTTCATTCTAGTACATTCTATTATAGTAATAATACCTAGTGTGATGACTACAGGATTACCCACCTTAGTTTACACACTTCATTTAGCTTTAATGGCATGATGAGACCATAAATAAGATATTTTAATAAAATTTAATTATTTTAGTGTTGAATGAATTTAATTTTACGGATTTTGTCGTATTATTTATTAACTAACTTATTTTTTAATTTCTGAGGTCTCGGGTGCTCGGGTGGCTATCCGAGTACAGAACCAGAGTACGAAACCTATCCAATTGCAGAGAGGTGTAAGACAGGGTGACGTTATATCCCCGAAACTCTTCACCGCTGCATTGGAAGACGTTTTCAAGCTTCTGGACTGGAAAGGATACGGTATTAACATCAATGGCGAGTACATCACTCACCTTCGATTTGCCGACGATATAGTCCTCATGGCAGAATCGCTGGAGGAACTAAGCACTATGCTCAATGACCTCAATAGTGTCTCCCAACGGATAGGTCTTAAGATGAACATGGACAAAACAAAGATTATGTTTAATGTCCATGTCACACCTATGCCGGTAGTTGTTGGGAGCACTAAGCTCGAAGTTGTTGACGAGTATGTTTACCTGGGACAAATAGTCCGACTAGGTAAGTCCAACTTCGACCGAGAGGTCAATCGACGGATTCAACTCGGCTGGGCAGCGTTCGGGAAGCTACGACACATCTTCTCGTCAGAAATACCTCAAAACCTTAAAACAAAAATGTACAACCAGTGCGTGTTGCCAGTGATGACTTAGGGAACTGAGACGTGGTCCTTCACTGCTGGCCGTATGAGGAAGCTCAAGGTCGCCCAGCGAGCTATGGAGAGGGCTATGCTCGGAGTTCACTGCGTGATAAACTTAGGAATGAGGATATCCGCAGTAGAACCAGAGTTACCGACATAGCCCAACGGATTAGTAAGCTGAAGTGGCAGTGGGCCGGCCATATAGCTCGAAGAACCGACAACCGATGGGGAAGAAAGGTTCTCGAGTGGCAGCCTCGTACCGGTAGGCGAAGTGTAGGGCGTCCCCCCACAAGATGGAGTGACGACCTGGTAAGACATGCAGGAAGTCGATGGATGCAGGTGGCTCAGGACCGTGCTTTGTGGCATTCTTTGGGGGAGGCCTATGTTCAGCAGTGGACTTGTGAAGGGCTGTAATGATGATGACGGGTGCTTTACAGCAATCATAGGTTACTTAGGTTTTTGACATCCTGGTGTCATAATTGGCCCAGCTACCTCCTGTTTGTGAATATAAATTTTTTGTCCAATCAACGCACAAAAAACTTACAGTACCTTAAAGTCTTCTAAAGAAAGAAAGAAAGAGAAAAATCTTTATATATATAAAGTATACAATTGATTATATAATATGTGTGTGTCAACATAAATATGTTTTTTTCTTTCTCGCTTTCTTCTGTCTTGTAGTTATATTCAGTAGGTTTTAAAGGAAGCTAAGGTTAAAGGTTAGTAGTAGTAGTTTTCAAATAGCCAATCCAGTGACTCCTCTGGTTTGTTTACGGACAAATATGGCAGTACACGCTCAACTATGGCTGGCATCACTTGGTCACTGTGACGTACATGCGGAACCATGCTTTTTATATAGCAATACTTCACTGACATGCTGAAGCTTGTCGGCCAGATGTTATCTGCCACAGATTCTTTGTGCTCTCTAAAACAAATATTTTCCCACGTTATTAGCTAACGATGTGAATGATGGATGGTGGTGAGATTCGTCATTTAAATATCGGTTGGTATTGGTAAAAAGTTAAAATTGAACGCGATAGAATCCGTTAAATAAAAAATAATTTAATGTGTTGTATTCACGTATATATGTAAAAGAAATTATTATCTTAGTGTTTTATTATAATCGTTGCCAACCTTCACCTGTCTAAACTAACATATTTTTCATTTCATTCTATTCCATTCTGTTCGATTCTATTCCATAATTAATAAAATTAGGCGTTACTTTGCGGAAATCCATTATATTGAAATTGTTAGAACATAATTTGCTCTTTTTCGTGTAATGAAATAAAATGACGTGTCTCTCAATTGCGTTCACTATCCTCCTCACCACCAATTCCAGAACCACTACTCCCAGCACCACCACTCCCAGCACCATCACTCCCATCACCACCACTCCCAGCACCACCACACTAGGAACGACACACCACCTTCGATAATACGACACGTGTTTATCTTCTACACGGGGCATCCTCAGTTGAAGTAGACTCTGCAGGGGCTGACCGCTAATTGGACTACTGCTTAACGGTCAGTGTACTTCTATTGTATTTGACAGCCTCGTTGGTCTAGTGGTTGTAGTAGTGCGACTGCTGATCATGAGGTCCCGGGTTCGAATCCAGGGTCGGGCCAAAAAAACAGTTATTGAGTTTTCCATCAAGAAATTCTCAGTAGCTGCCCGGAGTCGGGAAGTTGGCGGTGTTTCACCCCCGTGGCCCGGAAAGCACGTAAAGCCGTTGGTCCTACGCCTGATCTATCTCCAGTCGTGTCGGTTTACCGTCCCATCGGGCTATGAGAGTGAGGTAATAGAGAGTGCTTGCCTGTGATTGCGCATATACTTGGGCACTATAATCCTGTACTGCGCCGATGGCTAGTCTTCGTTGAGACTGGCCGCCGTGGTCAAAATTCGGTCTGGAGGACATTATAATTGTATTCCATTCTATTATTTTTCTTTCCTTACCATTATATTTCATTTTTTTCTACTATATTCTAGTACATTCCCTTCAAATCTTTAAATTTAATTTTTAGGCATTACAATCAATTATTTTAAGATTATTTCTATTCTTTTTCTTTTTTTTCAGTTCCGCTTTTTTCTATCCTGTTTTTTTCTGATCCATGCCATCCCGTATCTTCCCCTCCCGTGCTGACCTGTCCAGTCATTTCATGTTCTGTCTTGTAATGTTCTGTTCTTTTCTTTTCTGTTTTGTACTGTTGTGTTCTCTTTCGGTCCAGTCCGTTCCACTGAGTTCCGTTCCATTACATTTCATCCACTTCATTCTGATTGTTTTATTCCATTGTATTTTATTTTAAGCGAATAACAGGTGCAAAAAGGTGTAAAAAGGAGTAAGCTTACCCTTATCGTTTTTATTGGTTCTTGCAAATCACCGGTTGTCACAAAGAAGCAGTGTGGAGGTAAATACTTTTAAATCGCAAACTTGTGGACTGTAGATGCTATCGTAAATTTTGACCCTGAACACTGGCACATGACTTGAAAGAGACCATTATTTTCTTCTAATAAGAAATTTAAGAGTCTTTGGTCAAGAAGTAGTAATGATTGAAAATCTCGATGATGCTACTAGAGCCAGCACTACTTTTACAGGCACTTTGTGCGAGTACAAATACAATAATTGCTCCGGAATGTTTCCAGTCTGTCTGTACGTACAGGATCGTCCTCGTTACTACATAAAATTTGATAGACCAGAAATCCTCGCTAAAGAACACTGATTCTTTTATGGATGATTTGCGAGGCTATTGAAATTAAAAAAAACATCCTAATTTCATTCGAGAATATCACTGGGTGCTAACATCTGCTTGGGATCCTATAATTAATAAAACTAAATCCATACCCACGTAAACAATTGATCCTGATTTGAAATGATTGGACCACAAATTTATAATTTTAATCTGAAGATAGCTGTGGTTAACTATGACATTGGGATGTCGATCACCTTAGTCCCCCTTCCCGTGACCATGGGTGCATTAAAGTACTCGAAACGTCGAAATTATAAAATAAGCTAACATACGTGATAAAATTCGTAAAAAATAGTTTTATTTAAATGCCTCGGTTTCAGTTCAACACAGCAACATGAAGCTGCTATAAGATGCGGGTACTCTGCGAGAGCGTATCCTTACCATGTAGAGCCAACCCATTTGTGCTGCAACTATAATGTAACTGCTGCGTGGTTCTACCATGTATAAACCAAGCAACCAAGTTACCTGTTACATACGAGTACTCTTTCTCATTTTCATTGAACGTCCCTAGCATAAGTACATAAATCTTCTTTTACCAGCGCTGTAATTGAAAAATTCAAAGTTTTATAATAGTAAATTACTTTAAAATTAAATATCTTTTAAAATTTTGCACTGAGGCGAACGTAAGTGACGGCATCTCATTAATTTTCTTTTACAACAAAGAAAATGTAAAGCGGCAGGGCGCTAACGTGGCGGTTTTCTACTAACGGACTTTTAATATTATACTTATTTCAGTTAAGTTTTTCTATAGAGCCAAGGTAAGAGGATATAAGAGTTTGCATTAAATTGCATGGAAAACAAGCGTCTCAAATTCGATTCCTGCCAGTTTTAAGTGGTAGACCCATAATACAGCATATTATAGTTTTAGCTCAGTTTTTCTCAAATTGGGTGATAACGCACCCTTGTGGGCGTTGCAGACCTAGGGGGAGGCGTTAAAGGGCCCAAAAAAATGGCGCGCGTTGGCGTTGTTTAAGGGGTCAATGGTTGTTTAGTAATTTAATTTAGATACTCTATATTTTAAAATATTGTGGTTCAGCAGTGGACTTATGAAAGGCTGTAATGATGATGATTGGTGCAATTCGGTAGCAATCGGCTGGTTCATCAATACTTGTCTCAACTTGCTCAGTACGACTGAGCGTCGAAAGTCGAAAACAAGTTTGTGCGTGTTTGTCTTATTCCTGTCGGTGCGTGCTGTATTTAAATCCTATATCGTAATAATTTTTATTTTTTCATTTGTGGTTTTGCGCGTAATCTTTAAACAAGTACTTAAGGTCAACACTTTATTTACATATTTGTAAAAATAAAGCCATATCGGAAGCAAAAACGAAGAGACGGCATTATAGTGCAGAATATATTAAATATGGATTCATATAAAATTCGACAAATCTTTGCCTTTGTGCCTTCTTTGTTCAAAAACATTTTAAAACAAAGTGATGAAGCCTTCAAGACTTCAAGATCATTTGAATAAAATGCATCCTGACAGGAAGGACAAAAATGTTGCCTATATTCAAGACCTGAAAAGGAAGCATAATGGTCAGCCAAGTGTATCAAAACTTTTTTCGGTGGCTGCTAAGCAAGACGATGACGGACTTCGAGTTTCATATAATATCTTTTTGTTAATTGATCAAACAGGTAAACCACACATCTATCAGTGAAGTGTTAATTTTACCGGCGGCAGACGTAATTCTAAAAATTCATTTGAGGAATAGTTCTACGCAAAGACGATTTGATGAAATGGCTGAATACATTGAAGAGTCATTGTACAGTCATCTGAAGACTAGTCAATTTTTAATTCAGGTGGATGAGTCCACTTTACCAACTAATGAAGCATTGTTGCTGTCTTACGTGAGGGTTTATTAAAGATTAAAAAATATGTCAAGAACTATTATTTGCTAGAAATTTAGAGACAGACACAAAAGGAGGAACCATATTTAAAACACTGGAAAAGTTTTGTGATGAAAAAGGAACTCGCTTGAAGAACATTATATCAGCTGTTACAAATGGTTTTCCATATATGACGGGATGACAAAAAGGCTTCTTAGCTTACTTAAAAAACAAAATTCCAGATGTGCTTGCTGTACATTGCGTTATACATCGACAACATTTGGTTGCTATAAATTTAAGTGACCGACTGTTTCAGTCCTTGCAACATATCATCAAAGCAGTCAATCAAATCCGAAACAAATCTTTAAATGACAGATTATTTAATCAGCTTTGTGTTACTAATGATGAAGATTTCAACCGATTAATCTTTCAAACAGTGCGATGGCTATCAAAAGGAAATCGTCTAACTCGATTTTACAATCTGTTTCACTCTGTTGAAGGGTTCTTGGAAAACAAAGACACAGAATTGCGCAGATAGCTGCTCTTACACAAGAAGAATATCGGCAGACGTGAGTTCCATAATTTTCCCAATTTATCAGTACAACAACGACGACTTGCTTGTCTACTGCCAACATTTGGAAAGTCTCCACAGTGATTTAATTGAAAGGTTCCAGGATATTTTGAAATTGAAAATACCATACTGGGTCTTAGATCTTTTTTCAAATATCAAAATAGCTGTATCACCCCAACTAGAAGAAGAACTTTTAAAACTGACAACGAACGAGAAAATAAAAAACAAATTAAAAATGGCTATCAAAAATTATGTTTACAAAAGTCAATCCCGCAGTTGTACCCTAGATTTTGGACAATCGTTCAACGATTTTTGATAGCATTCCCATCGTCATATTTGTGTGAACGTGGATTTAGCGCTATGACAATGCTGTTTACTAAAAAAAAGAAATCGTATTTCAATTCTTGATCGAAATCGTAAATATCCATAGATCGTAGGAGCAATTTACCAACAGGTGGACTATGTTCATTTGTCCTCCCTTATTCTATAAATAAAAAAAAGTCACAGTAAAAATATTTTATGCCAAATTGGCCTTTATTTTACACTTTTTGAAAGTCAAGAAAGTTACCCTACCTCTTCAACCAGACTTTGTAAATAGGGGTGGCAGGAACTCGCATGTATTATTAAGTATAAAGTAATATTTTTCTCCCAACTTTAATATAATGGATTTCCGCTAAATAACGCCTGATTCTATTAATTAGTTACAACTAATTTAAGATTTTGAAATTAGCTCGTTGATCAAAACAAGATCCGCTTGAAAATGTGTAAAGTTTGGAAGGAGGTGCTGATTAAAGTATGTACTTTAATAAGCACCTCCTTCCCAACCTAAATTACGTGCACTATTACCGTCACCAATAATCTTAACACCATTAACTCCAACTCCAATTTACTACGAAAGAAAAACCACCATCCATAACATGACTTTGTTCACCTCTAAACAAGGCATCATCAGAAGCAAAAGACTGCG
This sequence comes from Parnassius glacialis, assembly GCA_033319125.1. Lineage (NCBI taxonomy): Eukaryota > Metazoa > Arthropoda > Insecta > Lepidoptera > Papilionidae > Parnassius > Parnassius glacialis. Next base: position 8,039,013 of record JAVANC010000015.1, on the reverse strand, counting down.
ATAGCTGCGATGCCGGAGCAGGTCACTAGTCTTATTATAAATATTTATATATGTATCTTCTCAAAATATGAAATTGTTAATTACAATTTTACGCGCCGATTTACCTAATGTTTAGCGGTGAAAGAATTTAACGGGAGGAAATGTGCATTTTTGAAAAATAGAAAAATAAAAATCTCATGAGATGTCCTCCAACAAACAATGGAGACAAATTGTTCAAAAAACACTCCCGAAAAATTGAGAAGTCGCAGTTGTGAGACCTAATGGGCTATCACTTTATTTTTACATCTGTATAATATTATAAAAGTCGTATATAAAAATCATATATACTATGCGATTCAAATAAGAATAGGACTGACCCGACGCCATTTTGTGACGTCATGGCTGTCAATGCGAACCAGTTGAATGGGGTGAGCAAAACAGATATTTTTTAAATAATATTTATTTAAAAATAAATACAAAGAAACAGTGAATTTTTTTTAAATCGGAGTTAAGCACTTCAATATTTATTTTAGTTTGTTTTATTAATTATTTTATTTATTATTAAATATATTATTTTCGTTTACTTTTTTTGAAATTTGGCCAATAATAAAAATAATAATAAAACAGTTTTAAATTATTATTAAGACTAATTATGACAATAGATCTGGTAATACTATGACTCAGTTAGATAAATATAAAAGTGGAAAATTTATTTTATTTGCAAGCCGTACTTTTGTTAAGTGACAGTTGACAGATCAATCGAGGTCACTGACGTTCCTACTTTTATTTGAATAGCATGTATGTATGTACACGCGATACATTTTTTGTCGATATGATGGTTTATAGATAAGATAGATGGCGCTGTCGTAAATTTATATATTTGTGGACCATAGTGACTTATACTTAAACAAAATGTTTGTATAGTGCCAAAAAAGTAAATCTTAAGTTCTGAACCAGATCTGTCATAGAGTTATTGATAAATTGTTGAATTATTTATATATACCGTTAACCGGATAATGGTAGTGTAAGAATATCTACCAACCTATATAGTACCTTGGCAGTCGTAAAAAGCGACAGATGGAAACAAACCTAAGGTGGGTAGCAGCGTCTTCCCAAAACCAATTAAAAATACTGCGGTTGCCAACCCGGTTGCCGAGCGTGGCAACTGTGACAAATATACTATGCGGCAATCTACGGGGGAGACCTAAGTACTGCAGTGAATTCTTGATAGGACTTAACGGTAAAGGCTTGTATTTACACTGTAAAAAAACTCTGTCGCATCGCGCCATCTACTGGAATAATTATAAAATACAATATCTTAATACCATTTAACGAATTTCACATACATACCCGAAGTAATATATTTTTTTTTATTTTAAGACGTACGTACGACGTACATTTTCACAAGACATTTTTTTTTATAAAAAAGGGAGCAAACAAGCATGTATCCTTTACAAGGCATATTACATCAAATTAAAATTAGAAGATGATATTTTTAATTTTATATTTGTTTCAGATACCGAGTCCAATTATGCCGTGCGTCATGCATCCGACGAGTGGATCGAACATGGCGAACGGGCAACCGCCCACTCCCAGTAAAGGTAAGTGAAACACAACTGACAATGAAAATATTTTTTATGTATAGGCCTTCGATCAAGGAATTATCGATATGGATACCACGCACATCTCTTTGAATTATCGACATTATTCAACATGACAAGTGACACTTTTTTTTATTACAAACTAGCTGGAAAGAAACAATTGTTGCAGCAATATCGTTTTGAATTTGGAAGAGTTATATTGTTTAATTATGAATAATAATAATACATTCATTGAATTTGAACGATATATCTATAACTTTCAAGTAAATTTGACGGTGTGATACGCGCGCCACCTACTGTAAGTTAATTGTACTATGCCTATAACGTTCGCACTAGTGCAAGCAATCAGTTTTACCGCAATCTGATGAACGGTAGGGCTGTGCATAAAATACAATCAAACAAATATTATTTTTTATAATATATTAGATAATAATTCGCTGGCACGTTATATATACCCTTCCGGTAGGTGATGCGCTGAGATTCACTCCGAACTTTAGTCTAAACTCTAAAGATAACATTGATTACTTATTCGACCGCAGCTCCACCTATCGGGTCCAGATTTAGTAAGTTTTTGCAATAAAATAAATTATTATTCAATTATTTGTTTAAGACGTGTCCACAGAATATAATTTCTTATTAACTTGACTACAGCACCATCTACCGCATTGTAGCAAAGCTATAAACCTTCGTGTAGACGAAACAATTGCTCAAGTCATTCAGAAGTTAAACAATCACTAACAGATATCTACGATTATTTAAAAAACAAGGCTAAATCTAACACAATATTGATTCATTTATATTTTTTTTACTCTTTTTTCGGATTTTTATAGTGAACGTACACTCAGCCACCTGAGTTGCCTCGGATTATGGGCCGGACTGAAAACCAGTGCTATCACTGAGATCCGTCCTTTTAACAGTTTCATGCTGCAGTACAGGGTCTTATTAAGTGTATTTTCTTAAGTTTATAGTGTTGGTAAATATTTCGTTTTGTTTATCTCTTTGCATTTAATTTCAACTGACTTCAAAAAAGGATTAGGTTCTCAATTCAACTGAATTTTCTTTATGTGTGTTACCTTTGCAATTTTTTCTAGGTGAACCAATTTTTATGCTTCTTATTATTTGAAAGCTGGTGCTTCTCATGTGGTCTCACATAAATTTAATCAAAATCTCTACAATTTTATAAATATAACATTTTTTACATGTTGTGTTGGATCCTTAAACTGAAATGAACGTATTTCTTTCATTATTTTCAACCGATTTCAAAAAAGACTGTATTTTTTTGTGTGTTACCTCAGAAATTTTATACAGGTGAACCGCTTATAATATTTCTTTTTTTGTTTGAAAGCTAGTGCATATAAATTTGATCAAGATCTGACCTGTATTTGCTGAGTTATCTTTAATAATGAGTATTTAATTGACTTCGACTACATTAATGATGTTCACATTTTAATTATATTGAAGTCGGTTGTACAAAATGTTTAATTTTACCACTTGTCTTTCGATTAAGGACGCAGTATATAAGTCTCTATTGCTTAATGTGGTAGACATTGGCTCGTTAGGCCGAAGGCATGCTGCATGACTGTAGCTTTGATCAATCAAGAAACATCCGACAACGTTAGACGACACCTCTTAGCTCTGCATATTGATTGTAATGAAAACTGACACATTGAGAGGGATTTGAAAACTGATTACTCGTATTTCTGACATAATTTTTATAGTGTATGGTGACAAATGAGCGCACAGTCCACCTTATGATATGTGGATGCTGTGGCCCGTAGACATCTACATCTATCCACGATTAAGAAACCAAATGCAGATGCGTTGTCACTCCTGAGGACTGAGATGGAATGCCAAGTTTCCAGTAAAATGAGTCTCCAGTTCTTTACACTCACCATATGAAACACAGCAGCCTTAAGCTGCTGTTTTACGCTGGTATTCTGTGAGAGCGTACTTCTACCCCGGTTGAACTGACCCATTCGTGCTACAAGCATAATATAGCTGCAGCGTGGCTGCATGTGTTTTTTATAGACGTTACCTCCACACTAGGATTTTCTTCTCTATCGTGGGGGCAGTTTACATACATAAATTTCGAAAGGACAATTATTTGCAGGCCATACATATACTTGGTTCGTGCGGGATTTGAACCCGTGGTCCTCAGCGCTGCAACTTTATTTAACAGTGGTAGAGCCACGCGGCAGAATTGCTGTCGCATGGATGGGCCGGCTCGAACCGGGGTGGTACCACGACCTCACTGAATACCAGCGTGAAGTAGAGGTTTACCTCTGCGTTTCGCTTGGTGAGTGCAGGTGGCCGGAGGCCCTTTTTACTGGAAATGAGGCATTCCATCTTAATCCTCACGGGTGACAACGCATCTGCATTTTGATTCTCGAACGAGGATGGATGTGGATGTCTATGAGCCGCAGCAACCACTTACCATCGGGTGGACTGTGTGCTCGTTTGTCACCCTTATCCTATAAAAAAAAAACTTATTGCCACTGCGCCACAGAGCCATCAAAATTAAGGCACTAAATATGTCTAATAATCATAACATAATATTGCCGTCTAAATAAATGTTAAAATATTCAACCCCTATTTTTCCACCTAAATGGATGGATGTTTTTTCGTTAATTTATATAGGACCAGCCCTGAAGTCCTTTTTTATTTAAAAAAAAAATCTTTCAATTGGTCCAGTTGTTTTTGGGAAATTGGTTAATATACATGATAAAATATACGCACAACGTTTTCATTTTTACTTTTTTTTTAATAATCAACATAATTTCATATGATATAGAGACTATCGGTCCATGTGCGGTGAAGCTCGGAAAGGAACTGTATGCTGTTAATATGACGGCTGGATCTTTCTCGCTTAAAGGTTAAGTATAGCCATTCAGCGAGGGGACGCCAGCGTTCTTGGCACTATATCGCAGGCAGTAGAACTGTATGATAATTTAAGTTTTTAGTTTTAGTTCTTTTACTACGGTAATAAATGTTTATAACTTATGTAAATTAAAAATCAATCAATCAATATTTTCTTTATTGTACACCAATATACATTAAAACGAGAAATAATGAAATTAATATAAACAAAGTACAATTAGCGATCTTATCGCTTTGGAAGCGATTTTATCCATACAACCCTTATTTGACAAAGAACTGTTGTTTACAGCGAAAATATATTATTTAATTAAATATAAATAAAATTATACGAAAAATCAATTAAATGTAGTAGTTATAATAATAATAATATTCTCCAGACCGAATTTCAGTCACGGCGGCCAGTCTCAACAGAGACTAACCATCGCCGCAGGACAAGATTAAAGTGCCCAAGTGTACGCGCAAGCACTGGCACTCTCTATTCGCCCACTATCATATTCCGATGGGACGGTAAACCGACACGACCGGAGAAAGATCAGGCGCTGCACCAACGTCTCTACGTGTTTTCCGATGCACGGGGGTGAGACACCGCCAACTTCCTGACTCTATAGCTACTGAGAATTTCTTGATGAAAAATCTCAATAACTGATTTTTTTTGCTTGATCCGGGATTTGAACCCGGGTTCACAACCACGAGACCAACGAGACAGTTAATGTAGTAGAAAGTATGTAATCGTTAAAGGCAAGTCCATTGGGAGCCTATATTTAGCGGTGAGACTTTTGAATAGGCCCTATCTTTAATTTACTTAAAATTTTAAGAAAAAAAAAGATAGAGTAAAACTACGTACCACTACCGGGCCCAGGCCTCCTGTCATTTCTGAGAGGACTGCTGGGCATAGGCCTTTTTTAATTTCAGAGAGGGTTTTAGTGTTGTAGGGCAAGGAAATGTCCGCCGCGCTGCCCCATGTTCGCGAACTGCACATGTCTTCGAAATATATATTTTTTCTTATTTCTCAGACTTGCAGGGTTCCTTACAATGTTTTCCTTCATCGTCGAGTACGTGGTGAATCAGCACTTTTTTCTATTCTACTAAGCCAGCGTTTATCTACGATCCCACCTGATGGTAAGTGGTGACGTAGCCAAAGATGGTGAAGCTCACTGACTTATGTAATAAAAGCCTATTCACTCTTGCCTTGAAGACACCCACACTATAATCTGATGGAAAGACAGATGCTGGCAACTTATTCCACTCCTTTGCGGTACGCATGATAAACGACGTGGCAAACCGTTTGGTTCGAATGCGTGGAATATCGACAACGAAAGGGTGGAGACTGGCCGAACGTCTGGTTGTCTGATGATGGAAGAGAGAGGGAGGAATTAAATTATGCACTTAATAATGCAATTGACAATTTCATAGGTGCAGACGGGGATCGAACCCGGGTTGCTCGCGTACTGTGTAATACAGCGAGCGGTTAGCAACTGAGTTACTAAGTAGTACTACTAAAGTACTACTTAGTTATTGTAAGTAAATGTGCTGTATGTAGCTTACGTTAATTAATGTATATATGTCATAATTTATTACAGAACACTCGGCGATAGTGTTATTAGAAACAAAATTAAACCTTCCACAGTTATGATAAGCTTTGAATTCCATTATTTTGCGTCATCGCGTTAAGGTGATATGTAAGGACTGAGGTCGGAATGCTTAAAATAACACTTGGTTATCATTTAGTACGTTATACCAAGCACGTTAAGGTTTAATTTCATTTACAAGGATCATAGCAGTTTCAAAGTAAAGCGATGTAGACTAAACAGATAGTTAACGCAAAGTTCATAGTTTTTAGTGACGCGCACCCATTTGATTCTTATGTATCGATATAAAATAGAACAGAATAGAATTATTTTTATTCAATATAGATTATTACATAATACTTATTGAAAGCCATTTTTCAATCGACTTAAAATAATAGTTTAAAATGTAAAAAATGTACAACCGACTTCTATATAAATTCTTAAGAATAACTCAAAACCATTGGTCAGACCTAGATCAAATTTATATTGGACTACATTAGAAGCACTAGCTTTCGAATCGAAATCGGTTCACACAGAAAAAAGTTATGAGGTAACACACATTATAAAACAAAAACAAAAACATACAGTCGAACTGCGTACCGTCTCCTTTTTGAAGTCGGTAGAAAAAGGATTAGGTTCTACACTAGGACAGTATTTTTTTATTGTGTTACCTCAGAACTTTTTTCTAGGTAACCCCATTTTGGTGATTCTATAGGCTGACGCTTCTCATGAAGTCACATATAAATTTTATCAAGATCTGACCAGTAGTTTCTGAGTTATCCTTAATAATGCGTATTTAATTGCCTTCGGCTACATCTATTATGTTCTCATTTTACTTGTATTGAAGTCGGTTGTACAAAATTTTTATTTTGACTACTTACTTTAATTTACCACTAGTTCAGAAAAAAAACCTTTGTCTTGAGAAGAACCAGCAAGAAATCCAGCTGGATTGTATTTTTTAAACATATATAACTTTAAATAAATATTGTACAATTTTTATATGAATTTTAATAGAATCATTTTTATTTTCATTTATGTATTCCTTGATGTTATAAAAACACTTTTTGTACAAATTTATATACATAATCTACGACTGCATCTTAAGCAGTTGGGAATTTGTGTCGTGTAGTGGCGGAGTGGTAAGTCCAACTTCGACCGAGAGGTCAATCGACGGGTTCAACTCTGTTGGGCAGCGTTCGCGAAATTACGGCACATCTTCTCGTCAGGTATACCTCAAAACTTGAAAACGAGACTGTACACCCAGTGCGTGTTGCCAGTAATGACATACGGAACTGAGACGTGGTCCTTCACTGCTGGCCGGATGAGGAAGCTCAAGGTCGCTCAGCGAGCTATGGAGAGGGCTATGCTCGGAGTTTCTCTGCGTGATAAACTCAGAAATGAGGATATCCGCAGTAGAACCAGAGTGACCGACATAGCCCAACGCATTAGTAAGCTGAAGTGGCAATGGGCCGGCCATATAGCTCGAAGAACCGACAACCGATGGGGAAGAAAGGTTCTCGAGTGGCAGCCTCGTACCGGCAGGCGAAGTTTAGGGCGTCCCCCCACTAGATGGAGTGACGACTTGGTAAGATATGCAGGAAGTCAATGGATGCAGGTGGCTCAGGACCGTGCTTTGTAGCATTCTTTGGGGGAGGCCTATGTTCAGCAGTGGACCTGTGAAGGGCTGTAATGATGATGATCATGATGAGTGGCGGAGCAAGAATATTCACCACCTCAAGTCATCGCGTGACTGTCGCAAGAGGCGACAGAGGGAAATGCGGTCTGTAGGGGAGGCCTATATTCAGATGTGGATTTTATAGGCTGTGATGGTTGGATGTATATAGAGGATAATCTACGAGGAGCATATGACCCACTGAGAGATGAAATTATTAAATCAACAGTGACATTACAACTATGGCAAATGTACCCCTATGTGGCAATCTAGCGGGGAGGTCTATGTTCAGCAGTTGAGTATAAGCTGTAATGGATGGATGTATAGAAGATTATCTACCAGGAGCGTATGACCCACTGAGAGATGAAATTATTAAATTAACAGTAACATTACAACTATGGCAATTATGCCCCCTATGAGGCGGTCATACGGGAGGTCTATATTCAACTGTGGACTTTGATAGGCTTATGATAGTACTGTATTATGGGTCCACATTAGCTGTCTTGAACATTTAAACAATGTTCATATTTTTTTCTGCCGACTTCCAAAAAGGAGACGGTACTCAATTCGACTGTATGTTTTTTTATGTGTGTTACCTCATAACTTTTTACTGGGTAAACCGATTTCGATGATTTTTTTTATTTGATAGCTGGTAGTTCTCGTGTGGTCCCATATGAATTTGATCAAGATCAGACCAATAGTTTTTGAGTTATTCTTAATAACTTATATGGAAGTCGGCTGTACAAAATTTTAAATTATTATAGAATGGTGACAAACAAGCATACAGTCTATCTGATGGTAAGTGAATGCTGTGGCCCATAACCACCTACATCTATCCTCGGTTAAGGATCACGATGCAGATGTGTTCTCACCCCTGTTTACTAAGATGGAATGCCTCGTAACCATACGAAACGGCATAAAGCCACTAGTTATTTTACGCTGGTATTCTATGAAAGCTTGGTACATCCTCGGTGGAGTCGACCCATTCGTGTTACAACCATAATAGCTGCAGCATGGCACTATCACATAAAACACATGTAGAGATTTTTAAACGAAAGATAAAAATCATAAAAAATTACATAAACATTAACTTTTACTGAGAAGTGCATGAGACACGTGTCTAGACTAATCTGTCATCCATTATTCTTATAAAAAAGCTCTTATTTATTATAGAATAATAGATTTTTTATATTATTTTTTAAAAAGTAGTAGAGCCGTGCTATATTAGTAGTATAGTTGTAGCACGAATGGGTCGGCTCGACCGGGTAAGGACCACGCTCTCACAGAATACCAGCGTAAATAGCAGCTTAACGCTGCTGTGTTTCGTATGGTGAGTGTAGAGAACTGGAGACCCTTTTTACTGGAAAGGAGGCATTCCATCTTAGCCCTTACATGTGACAATGCATTTGCATTTTGCTTCGTAATTGAGGACAGATGTAGATGTCTACGGGCCACAGCAACCACTTACCATCTGGTGGACTGTGTGCTCGTTTTTCACCCTTATCCTATTTAAAAAAACGTTAGGAATAAGGAATTTTCCCGGTATCGCGCAAACAGTTAACAGACTATAATATGTTAGAATTCCTTTTATGCCTGGGAATCTGTCTATGTCTAGTCCACGCTCCAACCCTTTTTTTTTATAGGATAAGGGTGACAAACGAGCACACAGTCCACCTGATGGTAAGTGGTCGCTGCGGCCCATAGACATCTACATCTATCCTCAATTACAAGTCAAAATTTACATGCGTTGTCACCCGTGAGGACTAAGATGGAATGCCTCATTTCCAGTAAAAAGGGCCACCTGCACTCACCAAGCGAAACGCAGAGGTAAACCTCTACTTCACGCTGGTTTTCTGTGAGGTCGTGGTACCACCCCGGTTCGAGCCGGCCCATCCGTGTGACAGCAAAAGCTGCCGCGTGGCTCTACCACTGTTAAAAACCTATTTTCATCCGCTAAATAGCATTGTCGGCACTGCGGTGTTGCAGTGTGAAAGGTATAAGGAGCCTATAATATTAGTGAACATCCTATCTTAGCTCTCAGCAACGCATCTGTAGTTTTATTTGCTTGAAGTTGGCTATAGGTGTCCGTGGGCTGCAGTAGCTACTTATCATCAGATAGATAGTAAATTCGTTTATTATGTTAGTTTTATAAAGAAATACATGAATTACACAAGAACTAACATCCAGACTTGGAACAGTAAGTTCTAGTATTAAAGTTGTAATTATTATGCATTTTATATAACACTAGCTGTTTCCCGCGGTTTCACCTGCGTCATCACGTGTCGGTGGTGCGCGACATGACCTAGTTCAAGCATTATATAACTGCAATTAAATATTTTATTTGATAGCACTGGATGGAAAAATTGGCATAATTAATGGAGTACTTTTATCTGTCGGCATATTATGTATGATGTAGAGTGAAGGTAAGTTTTATCCACTTTCCCTCCCCCTCCCGGTAGTTCCTCCTCCCCCCCACGTTCTCACCGGGCGGCTAGGGTTTATGCGTCTTTCGCGCGCCCAGCCAAGTTACATTATCTCTTAAACTATGCGTCCAAATAACATGGTATAAAGAACAAAGTTAATCTTCATAGAATTGTCTTAATGATGAAGTAATTTTCGTTCGTAAGGATAAATAGGCCATGCCTAATAATAACGCTCATTAATCACAACTTTTCAATATTTTTTGTCACAAAATACCTAATTATGGCTCATGTATAAGAAATATATATACACATATAAATAGCCTATACTATTTCACATGAATCTGGCTATAATATACAAAAAGATATTTTCAACGCGTTTAAACAAACAAAAAAACAAAAAACTCTTCCGCTTTATTATATTAGTATAGATGTAAGAGTTATTCTATTTAATTTCATTGTTTAACATTGAAAATATTATTAACAAAATTTAATAAGTTGTTATGTACAAAAGAGTCTTGCTGGGTTTCTTACCGGTTCTTCCTGGAGCAGCGATTCTTCGAACTAGTGGTAAGAACATAAATGACTTTTGCTATGTATGTTTAATAAACGTTTTATATAACAAAGGCGCCGACCCAAAGGAAACATTAATTATTTTCTTATACCAATGTGAACACGTTTTCTCCGTTTACGTTCCGTTCTGACAGTACTTGATAATGATTAATGATTCTCGAACTCGATAATGAATTTTGACACTCAAACAATGTGTATGCGTTATTGGTCTAATGGTCGTGAATAAAACTGCTGATTACGAGGTTCCGGGTTCGAATTCCGGGTAAAACTAAAAAAATTGTTGTTGAGTTTTCTGTCGAGAAATACTCAGTAGCAGCCTGGAGTCAGAAAATTGGTGGTATTTCTACATCGTGTCTTCTGTCTGATGTCGGACTATGAGAGTGAGAGTGCATTTGTGTGGCGCATACACTCAGGCACTTATAATCCTATCCGGCGCAGATGGTTAGTCTCCAGTGATGCTGGCCGTCGTGTCCGAAATTTGGTCTGGGGGACATTAATGTGTACAAGTAAGACCAACCCACCAAGCCTCCATATTCCATAGCCCATAAAAGTTAAAAATATTTTTCGAATAAATGTGAGAATATGTGTCGGCCTGTGGATTCCAGAGTTCAGGTTAAAAAAGGTTAAATATGAAACGATATTTCTGTTCTTGTTTCAATACTTACATAAACAATTTTTTAATTTATTAATCAATAATTTCATGTGTTCTTTTTTATGTCAAAAATTTCGAAAAGGAAAGGGTATATTGGTATAATCCGAAACGGAAAAATCATGGGGACTACCTGACCATGAAATGCTTGCCCTATCAAAATTATATACAATATTTATTATATTTACATAGGCTGTACTAAAAGTATCGGGAATGGAATATTTCCACTATTCGTGTCATATTAAAATCTTTTTAATTGCAAACTCCTTGGTTTTAAAAATCAAATACCATTTATTTATTTAAAAAAGATTCTCGGTCTTGTCACAAGGTTTTGTCAAACGTGTTTAGTCGTTGAGAAAATGGAATTGACTCGAGAAAATTCAAGAGCGATGATTTATTATGACTTTCGAAGTGGTTTAATACAAAAACAGTGTGTTGACCGGATGATTTCTGCATTTGGTGATGAAGCCCCATCTAAAACTATAATTTATCGCTGGTTTGCTGAATTTCAACGTGGACGTGTCAAGCTCAGTGATGATTCCCGTCAAGGTCGTTCAAAAACTGCAGTCACCCAAGAAAACGTTGATGCTGTGCATAAGCTGATTAAGGAAGATCGACATGTGACATACCACGAAATTCAGGCAACTTTAGACATTGGCATGGGTCAAATACAAATAATCTTGCATGAACAATTAGGTGTAAAAAAGTTGTTTTCCCGATGGATACCGCATTCGCTCTGTGAAGAGCAAAAAGCGGCTCGCGTTACTTGGTGCGTCAGAACTCTCGAAAGATTCCACGCAGGATCCTCAAATGCTGTACACAATACCGTATCAGGTGACGAATCCTGGATATTCGTACGAACCCGAAACAAAAAACCAGTCACGAGTTTGGGTGTTCGAAAATGAGTTAAAGCCAACAAAAATTGTTAGTTCACGGAGTGTTGCAAAAAAAAAGGTGGCCACGGTCAGCAGCGGAGATATTTCTTTATGTTTATATTATGTTTTAATATTAAAATGATACTGTGAAAATATAATGAATGTATCAGGCGCAAAAAACACGAAAGTCATTACTAAGCATCCTAGAACATTCGAACGACGTATCTATCGTTGCCGTATACAATGTGTTTAGCAACCGTATAATCATCGTTCAATACATGCACGACTATGATCCCCTAGTAGCTTATTCTGTTCAGATAGACGCGACAAGAGGAGCTTAATATTGTTTTTGGGGAAAATATTTATAGTTAAATATTTATTCGGTGTACCATGAAGTGGTGGTCTGCAATATCCACTAACAATATCGGCCAGTGGGTGTCGTAAGAGGTGACAAAGGGAAACTAAAACGAAAGATGGGTGGCAGTATCTTTTTTTATAGAATAAGGGTGACAAATGAGCACACAGTCCCCCTGATGGTAAGTGTTTGCTGTGACCCATAGACATCTACATCTATCAGATGCGTTGTCACCCGTGAGGACTAAGATGGAATGTCTCTTTTCCAGTAAAAAGGGTCTCCGGTTCTCTACACTCACCATACGAAACACAGCATCATTAAGCTGCTATTTTACGCTGGTATTCTGTGAGAGCGTGGTCCTTCCCCGGTCGAGCCGACCCATTCGTGCTACAACCACAATATTAATATAGCTGCAGTATGGCTCTACTACGTCAAGAATAAGAAAGTAGTGATTAACATTAAAAAAAAATATTTTATTGTAAAAACAACGTGGGGTTTAGTTTATTTTAAATATATTGTTAATTTTTTTCTACTTTTTAGTTCGGTTATCTACAAAAGCGTGGTGTTTTTTAATTTTTTCTTAATATTATTTATTTTCTATTATTTCGTGCGACTAACTACAAAAGCGTGTTTTTTTTTGGAATGAAGTTCTTTGACACGGCTTATAGTAGATTGAACTGGCAGAAATCGTAGTTTTTCTAGGAATTAATTGCGAATCCTAATGTTCTTGGCAAGAATAATGGGATAAAGGATAAACTATTTAAATTATTAATGTGTCATCGCTCCTTGATAAGTGTGCGAAATTTTAAGTTAATCCGACGTTTTGAAGGTGATGAAAATCACAAATTCCGTTACATTACCACCTAACCAAACTAACAAAAACCTATTAAAAACCTAAAATGTTTTTATTATTAAATTGTTTATTAATTAAAAGTAAATGTGTTAAAAGTTAAAGTACTATAGTTGTCACTATAGGGTCTTTTTAGTAAGTAGAATTCTTAACATATGTCAACTAAAATAGCAAAAATTGTCGACAGGTAAAATATCGATCATGTCACAACACTATAACAAGGTAAGCTCATAATGGTAGCTAATACTGCTACACTGCAGAATGTTTATGTTTTGTATCTTATTGAAATAATCTACAAGGAAGGTTAGCACACACTAAAATTCCTTCACTATAACATATTAAATTTAAAGAAACAATATATACAGGGTTATTTTTCAAAGAGTAGTCAAATTTTAATCTTAAGTAATTATAAACAACGAGTAAAAATAAAGCTTCTACTTTTACTTGAAATTATCCTAAATTGAATGTGATTTATGGGCACCAATGTTTTTGCCTACCGATCGCCCCTTACGAATGTACGCGCAGTAAAATCAGTTAAAATAATGCAACGCATTTTGAATTTTAAAGATAAGAAGGAGAGAATATTTCAGATTTTGTTTAATTAACTTTTCTTCACCAATTGCCTATATTACAATTGTTATTGCAAAATAACCCTGCATAAGGTATTTAATTTAAAGAAAGTCTCGGCGCATGCAGTAAATTTCACAATACGCGAGCAATCCAGGTTCTATTCCAGTCTGCACCAATGAAATTGTTCATTACAATTTTAAGTGCTTGTGGCGGTGGAAGGAAAAGGGGAGATCTCCCGCCAAGCAAGGTGTTCTGCCCGGGGAGCGGCCAACGCTCCGATTGGTAGTTCGGAGTTATTCTATATCTATGCTGCTTTAACTTCGGAACTTTGTAAGCGCGATTTAGGCTTCGATGTGTTTTCGCTTGAAGCGCGACGACAGCGCCGCCACATGCTGATTTGCTACGAGGTCAGCGTTGATGAAAAACATCGTGAGGAAACATGCATATCTGGGGACTGGAATATTAAGTATATTAGTAATAGAATATTAATTGGAAAGGAGCAAGGTAGTAAACTAATTGTTCCAAAATGTTCTCAGAAATTATTATGTACAATATAGGCTGTAAATTTTACTTTTTAAGTATTTATATATATTTATTTCATCCATTACAGCCTATAAAAGTCCATCGCTTAACATAGGCTTGCCCTCCACCATCCATTCGTATCTTACAAAATAGTTTGATCCCCCCCACTCCCCCACCCTCCATAGGAGAAGTAATTCGATTTACTAACACTGTTAAGACCCGGCTACACGTTCAATCTTACTTGCACAAATTCTAATTTGCACAAGCGAACATGTACGTTAAGCCGGCAAAACGGTTTACCGTGCAAATGGTTTGCACAAATGCTTAATTTGCTCTAACTAAAGTTGCACAAGTAAGCATATCCGTTAAGACGGCGTGTGGACGCCACACGTGTTCTTTGCGGAAACTTTGTACAAATTGTTTGCAGACATTGTTGCACCGTGTTGTTCGCGCAAATTTTTTGCGCAAACTGAGCTTTATACATCCAAAATCAGACACAATACTAGTACAGAGAACCCGTGAGAACACGAAATACCCGTGACACGGGACGTTTTTAGTTTTTCGACACGTTTCCATTTTTTCTAACCAAGGTTCGTATCTCCTTCTGACCTCGAAGAGTCTCACTCTAAAAGCCTGGCCTCCAAAAGCCGGGGTGCCTCGGCACTGCAGTCGGCCGGCGCTGGCAGAACCGTTGCACTCAATAGCGCGTAATTTCTCGCTTACGAGTCTTATTTCGATTAAGCTGTAAAAGTCGCAGGGCAAACAGCATACACTTATCGAAAAAAATCCGAACCTCATGATACATCACAGGGAGGATTTTGGTATAATTGCCATGCTGCAACACCACGCTTGGCAAGCGGGCTGGCAACCGACGTTTCTTATTTTAAGTATAACAGTATATAATAACAGTTGTTACCCGTGACTTAAAACAGCACAACTCGTTTCTAACAAAAAAACAGGGGCAGTTTAAGCTGCTATTTTACGCTGGTATTTTGTAAGAGCGCAGTTTTTTTTTACTATTTTGAGAAGTTACATGTATGTATCATTTCACAAAATGCTGCTGTCCAACTCTTGTTTCAGTTTCCCTCTATCGCCTCTTACGTCAGCCACGGGCAGATATAGGATATTGAATTCTCACCTTGGATTCAACGCCGCCTCTATACGGCGGAATTAACAGTGGCCACATTTTCCTGTAATCACAACTGAGGCATTAATACATAGAAAGGAATCGTTACGAAGAGCGAACGTTCACAACAATCATAACTGCGAGATAATATTTCGACAGATTTCGTACAATAAATGACAACTTGACATAAATTCATTCATCTAAGCATGCGTATCATTTTTTTTATACGATAAGGATGACAAACGAGCACACAGTCTGTCCGATGGTAAGTGGTTGCTGCGGCCCATAGACATCTACATCTATCCTCTATTACAAATCAAAATGTAGATGCGTTGTCACCCGTGAGGACTAAGATGGAATGCCTCGTTTCCAGTAAAAAGGGCCTCCGGCCACCTGCACTCACCAAGCGAAACGCAGAGGTAAACCTCTACTTCACGCTGGTATTCTGTGAGGTCGTGGTACCACCCCGGTTCGAGCCGGCCCATCCGTGCGACAGCAAAAGCTGCCGCGTGGCTTTACCACTGTTAAAAATCATAACGCTGTTGCTGTAGTAGATTATTATAGCAAGGCTGTCTTGTCGTGACGAGTATTGAGAAAGTCTCAAGTTGAAAGGAGAATGACAGATTCTCCATAGAGCTTTGCCCCACCCAAAAGTGTGGTGTACATGAATTCCGTATGCAACATTTTTTTCTACTTTATTACTTCATCCAAATTATGTAATTTGAAGTCTCTAGAACTTGCGATTTTTTTAAAACTGGACTTTAATAATTACTAATACTAATATTGTTATTTCAAAATATAAATTGTCAGGCGCTAATGACATATATAAATAAGAACTGAAGGAGCATAATAATATAATGATCAGTAACATTGGAAAAAGTCGTAATCATGTAAACGAGTTATATTATTTACAAAATTATTTTTCAAGAAATATATTATTATGACATGTGTCTGGAGAAGGTGTAAATATTTACAGATTAGTAACTAATTTTACGACAACTGCAGGACCATAAATTATCAACTATATAAAAAAGCTATAAAACTAAATATATCTGTTGCAAAGATCTCCATGTTGAAAGAATCAACATCATGGATACAATTATCAGAATGTCCGTAGTAATTAGCAGTAAGTCAATAAGTAGGCGTGATCGAGTCCGTATATTAATAAAAGTATAAGTCGTCAGCAAAAGCAGGTAAAAGTGCAACGGTAAAGAAAGCGGGCATCAGTACAAACAAAAATGTAATATAATCATAATCAATATAATTCACAAGCACAAATTAGTTAATGTGTGAAAATCAACATTAATTTGACATACATACTTACGATATTGACATAATGACATGTATGTATTGTTACGAGCTTGGGGTTCGAGACAATTAAAACTGCCGATTAAATTACCAAAATTGACACTTTAATTACACAACACTAATTACAATCTAAAACCAGACTAATAATAAAACACAATCACTTTAGTTCGCAGTTATTTCGCTTCGAAGTATTCTCCTGTATCGCCAATTCAATACTGACTCCGTCTTGGTATACACCAGCCTTATATAGGGCCTCAGATAGTTTCCAGAACATTCTACTGTAGCGACATCTAGAATGTTCGAGTACATATCGGTCCCGAAATTTCTGGAAGGATCTTGACTCTCCTAGTTCTGCTACTCGACACTAGAGGGCGCTAGTGTAACTAGTGTTGCCATGTACAAGACATTAATAGTGGCTCGCAACAGTATCATTTCACAAAATGCACGAAAAACAATGATTGTTATTCAGTAATCATCTAATGCAATTCATGATTATTATCGACTTATAATAATAATTGAAATTAAAAATTGATAAGTACCATTTTTATATGACAAAGACTTATAACATATTTTAATAGAAATATGTATTGTTTGATACTTTATACGTATGTACTTATTCGTACAAAGAAACGCAGATTTTATTAGAAAAGATTGGAAATGTAATTATTAATCGTTGAATTCCTTTTTTTAAATAATATTTTACCGCAAGTTGTACAAAATAACGATTTATCACAAAAACCTTCAAAATTCATAATTTTATTTTTCATATTTTTACCTTTTTTGTACAAGGTGGGACACGATCTGGCATTCTCCTTTCTGTTAACGAGTAAAACATATAATAACGGTGACAAACGAGCGCACTTGATGCTAAGTGGATGACACACAGACATCTAAGCGTATCCTATATCACCCTTGAGTACTAAGATGGAATGCCTCGTTTCCAGTTAAGAAAGGTATCCGGTTCACTACACTTACTATACGGAACACAGCAATCTTATACTGCTGTTTCACGCTGGTATTCTGTGAGAGCGAAGTAATACCCCAGTCGAGCTGACCCATTCGTGCTACTACTACATTATAACTGCTGTGTGGTTCTACCATGAATAAGTTTGATTCGAAGTGGATGCTGTGATACAAAATATAGATGTAGATGCGTTGTCACCCCTGAGGACTAAGATGGAATGCCTCGTATCCAGTAAAAAGGGCTTCTCTACTCACCATACGAAACATAGCAGCATTTTTCTGCTGTTTCACGCTGATGTTCTGTGAGAGTATGGTCCTACCCAGCATAGCTACAGGATGAAAAATAACAATTTTTTTACGTGGTTTCCTATGGTCCTCATTGATTTTACATACACAACTTGAAAAATTTCATATTACATAGACGTAAGCCTGAAATATCCAAAGGGATAAGCAGAGACCAAAGAGCGAGCTATTCTGACCACATGTAGCCAAAAATATCGTTATTAATAAAATAATTGTGAATCAAGTGATAGTTGGCTAGTCCATCGCCTACACAATCACGAACCTAATATCCCATCATCATCATTACAGCTCTCACGAGTCCACTGTTGAACATACGCCTCGCCTAACGAATGCCACAAAGCGCGGTCTAGTGCCACATGCATCCATCGACTGCGTGCGTTTTAGTGGGGTCTGTACTTTTTTTTTAACATGGGGAAATGCCTACGCATACCCGCCTCGCGGGGGCATAGACGTGTTATGTCGGACTCGCACCGACTAAAACCCCATGGTGTTCCACCTTCGCCGCATATTGGCAGGGCCACGGGAAAGCTTTCGCACACATCCGTACCCCACCAGCGCCGGTAGCCCCATGGCAGTCCCACCTCGGGGAGGACCTCTCCTCCGCATTCTTCTCCTTAGGCAAGGCACACCAGGAACACAAGGCATGCCCCCTTCCACGGCCTCCAACAGTGGGGTCTGTACTCCACTTCGCTTATCAGTGCGAGGCTACTCGAGAACCTTTCTTTCTCATCGGTAGTCGCTTGAGCTATATGGCTGATCCATTGCCATTTCAGCTTACTGATCTGTTGGGCTATGTCAGTTAATTTAGTTCTACTGCGGATATCCTCATTGCGAATTCTATCAGAGAAACTTCGAGCATAGAATCCTCTCTTTAGCTCACTGAGTGACTTGGATTCCTCATACTGCACGCAGTAAAAAATCACGTTTTCAATCCATGTGTTATCAGTCATCACTAACAACGCATTGGCCATTTACATTTTTTAAACTCTGAAGTTTATAATAAAGCAGGAGTAAAAAACCTTTTTTCGATTATTTTTCAAATCAATGAATAATGCGTAAAAAGCCCCTACAATGAATTTTCTGCAAACAAAACACCCTCTCGATATTAATTAGTGAGGCTGATTGTTTAAAAACAAAGGACTCTACGGACACAACGGTCTGCTGAACGGCCTTAATTAAAAACAAATATTAAGCGGCAAACTCAAATATAAAATAACACGTGATATTTTTCGGACGTGAGCACATAACACTCTATTAGATGGGGAAAATATGCCTTAATTTAATATCATAATAATAAAATAACAGTTAAAACAATTTTTCTGAAAATATTAATATTGACTCTAATTTTAATTAACTGATAATTTTTACCCTCAAATATAAAAAAAAAGTTTTTGAAGCAACTAGTTGGTGGACTAGCTACTCATGTAATGGATTTTTTTCGATAGAACAAAGGCGACAAACGAGCTCACAGTCCTTTTTAATCCTTTTATTTTTTTTTAAGTTTATTGAACCAACAGCACGTTATAAATATAAACAGAAGTTCTTAAATAATGCTCAATGCCAATAAAAGGTTCTCACTTTATATACATATACATTTTATCGCTTAAAATAGTTGACTAATCTTAATATATAAAAATTACGTGTCACATTGTTTGTCCGCGATGAACTCCTAAACTACTGAACTGATTTCAATGGAATTTTTCACACTGTGAGCAGTTTGGTCTAACTTGAGAGATAGGATAGTTTTTATCCCTATAAGTAATCTTCAATATTTTTTATTGCGAATTTAAGGCTTTTTTTTATTGGAGAAAGGGTCATCTCAGGAAAGGGCGGAACAACGTCTGCCTGGTCAGCTAGTTAATTATATATAGTCACTGACTTCTGTTATACAAGCACGCTGGACTAAATATACACCGTGACATAATGAGGCGTTTTGATTTTGGCCATTTCGTAGCTGATAGCAGAAGTGGGCGTCCACGGAACTAAAAATAGAGATAGGACAGTGTGATAAAATATATCGACAAATATTCTATACCCAGACCTACCATTCTATTTATGAATCATTTTAATACACTGTCAACAATAAATAAATGTATCAAATAATACATATGTCTTAGACACAAGCATTATACATTATGTACCAGAAAAATCGATGCTGCGTTAATTTTAAACAGTGGTAGAGCTTGTGCTGTCGCACGAATGGGCCGACTCGAACCGGGGTGATACCACGACCTCACAGAATACCAGCGTGAAGTAGAGGTTTACCTCTGTGTTTCGCTTAGGGAGTGCAGGTGGCCGGAGGCCCTTTTTACTGGAAATGAGGCATTCCATCTTAGTCCTCACGAGTGACAACGCATCTGCATTTTGATTAGAGGAGAGATGTAGATGTCTATGGGCCGCAGCAAACACTTACCATCAGGTAGACTGTGTGCTCGTTTGTCACCCTTATCATATAAAAAAAATATATGTTTTTCTTCGTAACTATAGAACGGATTTTATTCTGGGTTTCACCATTGGGTATGTATGGTACGATTGAGAGGCTTAAAAGTGGTCCAATGATTAGGAAAAACTGGAGTAAGTTAGTACAAAATAAAAATGATATAATTTTGTTGAGAATTTATTGTAATTTATTCATTTAGTGCTCGTAACAGAGAAACTCAATAAGCTGCCAAAATCTTGTACCTATTTCAACAATACCTATAGGTATAATTAGAATTTTACACTCTTTAAATTACATTAAAGAATACCATTATACGTGGTAGAGCCATGCTGCAGCTATATTAGTAGTATAGTTGTAGCACGAATGAGTCGGCTCAACCGGGGAAGGATCACGCTCTCACAGAATACCGGCGTAAAATGGCAGCTTGACACTGCTGTGTATCGTATGGTGAGTGTAGAGAACCGGAGACCAATTTTACTTGAAAAGAGGCATTCCATCTTAGTCCTCACGGGTGACAACGTAATCTGCATTTCAATTCATAATCGAGGATAGATGTAGATGTCTATGGGTAACAGCAACTACTTACCATCAGGTGGGCTGTGTTCGTTTGTCACTCTTATCCTATAAAAATACACTCATCGATTTCATTGTTCTTAATAAATAATTTATATCAGTCATCATATAACATATTTAACTTATTTTCCCTTTTGGTGGCTGTGTATGGGTGGATAAACGGAAAAACCCGTTTGACCATCCACGGACTGGCTAAATCTAGTTTATATTTAAATTATTTAAATTTAAAACATTAAATAGTACTATTCGTTTGATTACTGAGCAAAAAAATTGTCAGACTGATAATTAGATTCAGCTCCGGCTTCACGTATTTCTCAAAGAACGAAAGTTGTACCATCGAGTCTTTTGCCATCTTTTAATATTCCACAAAGCCCTATGGCCGACAACTTATTAGTTAATCATAATACAGGGTGCAATTAAAATATTATTTGTACTTTCACTTGTACTTTAAGGCACTCGCTATCGCACACACAGACTGGCAAAACGCGACCGTTTTACAAAATTTATGACTTACTTAGGAATTACTGAGCATTGACTCCGTGTAGCTGGTTTCGCTCCAGATACTCGTTTGAGCGAGGAGTTGGCTTCAGATGGTTTTTCACATTGTAGAGCCATGCTGCAGCTATATCCTGATTGTATATTTTTTGTTCCGGTTGGCATAACTGGAGAAGGCCCACGATTTCACAGAATACCGGTGTAAAATAGACTTCATGCTGCTATGTTTCGAACGAACACGAATTGAGTTTTCTACACTCACCGTACTTTATTTAATTGATTTATTTAAGAGCATACATACAGTAAATTTGATGGATGGTCTACTTACATTTACTAAGATACAGCCTTTTTGAGTGTCTTTACGGACGCATTAAACCTATTATCTACGCAGCTACCTGTGTTGTATGACTTGAGTTCGAGTCGACCTGTAAGTATATTAGAGTGAGAACAGTATGCTATTGATACGTTTAAGTTATTTTTATAATTTTTCTTACAATTTAATCGTTTTTTTTTTATTATAGGATAAGGGTGACAAACGAGCACACAGTCCACCTGATGGTAAGTGCTTGCTGCGGCCAATAGACATCTACATCTATCCTCTATTAGAAATCAAAATGTAGATGCGTTGTCACCCGTGAGGACTAAGATGGAATGCCTCATTTCCAGTAAAAAGGGCCTCCGGCCACCTGCACTCACCAAGCGAAACGCAGAGGTAAACCTCTACTTCACGCTGGTTTTCTGTAAGGTCGTGGTACCACCCCGGTTCGAGCCGGCCCATCCGTGCGACAGCAAAAGCTGCTGCCTGGCTCTACCACTGTTAAAATCGTAATTATATTTCTTAAATTCTGTTTAAAATTATTATACAAAGTTACGTACACGCATACAAAGCGCTCGCTGCGCCACATAGTGTCAGATTTCACTGCATACCATAAGCCATAAGGTTACGCCGCAAAGTATAAAGCTCCCTCTACACTACTTGCAAAGTTACCTTGACGAAGTGTTTCTCAAAGTCGATAACAGTCCGAAGAACGTGACTACATGCTCCTGCAACGCTACTAACATGAATAACGTTCAAGAGGCAGCTGCTGTTGCAAAATGTTCGCTCGTGTATTATAATTACGTGCGTGTTTTTTACACAACAAAAGTATAGTATATAACCTATGAACAGTATGATGTCAATGAGCTAACTGTCGTACGCTGAGTAGTGTAGTGAGACGCTTCGTGTAACGTAGGCGGCGACAAATAGTACCTCGCGAATTCCTTTGACTCGGGCGCAAAAAAACCGACAGCGATTTGAAGTAGCCCGAGGCCAAGCGACGTTGCACGAAACGAAATGGAATACCTCTCTACACTATTCTCTTCGTCCAACTTTGATCAACGTCGCGAGTAGTGTAGAACACACTTTAGGCTGCATCACAGAGCATAATGCGACGCGATTTCACGTAGCGTTTAGCTACGTCGCGTAGAATAAGGCTACGCCGCGTAGTATACGGCTACGATTCTTGACAATATACAATAAAAGTAATGAATAAAAAAATAACTTAAGAATTAATTATAGCAAGACGCGGTATTTTTTTTAAGAATACTAATAATGCTGTTAACAGTGTTAGAACTTCCGTTATCTACTCAAACAAGGCTTATATAGCTTTTGCTAAGAGTATCTCAGTTACTTAGGATATTTTGGTGAGCTCGTTAGCTATTTCTATGGTGGTGGTCCCCCATCGGGATTCTGCATTAGCGTAGCGGTGGAGAGAAAGACTTTATCGTCGTGGTTCAGTCAACAACAATTAGGAAACTAAGTGGTAAGGTGACCGAGTGAGCTCGGCGATCCCAATTCGGATGTGTGTTGGTGGACTGTGGACAGAGGGGTGGTCTAGACTTTATCACCGCTGCTCAATACAACTCAATCTATACTACAGTTACCTATGTAGAAAACTACGAAAGGGAACAATTCAATTCTGTTTCAGCTGGCGCAAAGTTTATCTTCGAAGTTGTTTTAACGTTTGAGAGAGACAACGATATCTCTCTTTTATATTCATTGCTAACGGCAATGGCTTGTTGTTTTTACGTCAGTACTTCAGAGTTAGACAAAGGTAATTGTTATAAGAGTCTTTAGTTTTCCTATTTACCACATAATGGAGGTGTACGAATATTCACTACCCCATATCATCCCGTGGGTGTCGTAAGAGGCGACAGAGGGAAACAAATCAGGAGATGGACAGCAGCGTCTTTCTAATAACGACTTAAAAAATCTGCGGTTATCAATCAGGCCGTGTAACTATGGCGACCCGAATATCCCCTCTATGAGGCAATCTATATGGAAGGCCTATGTTCAGCAGTGGATTTTAATAGGCTGTAATGGATGGATATGTAGAAGATAATCTACCAGGATCTCATGAACCACTGAGAGGTGAAGTTATTAAATTAAAAGTAACATTAAACTATGACAAAATCCTCCCTATGAGTCAATCTATGGGAGAGGCTGATCTAATTCCAGCCGCTCAATTTCACCATGGCACATCGCGACAGAACTTGCGATACCATCCATTTCATCTAGATGATTGGCGGTCCACCACTGTGCGATTCAGAAGAAGTTTTCTCCCTCGCACAACTTTCTAGTGGAATCGATTACCACCAGCGATTTTTCCGGACCGATACGACTTAGGGACCTTCAAGAAAAGAGCCTACTCATTTTTAAAAGGCTGGCAACGCATCTGCGATTCCCCTGGTGTTGCAGTTGTTCATGGGCGGCGGTTGTCACTTACCATCAGGTGAGCCGCATGCTCGTTTGCCCCTTCTCCCATAAAAAAAAGAGGCCTATGTTCAACAGGGGACTTTTTTTAATACCCTGTAATGAATTGGTGTATAGAAAATAATCTACCGGGAGCACATGACCCACTGAGAGGTGAAATTATTAAATCAACAGTAAAATAAAACTATTGCAAAATCATCCCTATGAGGCAATCTATGGGAGAGGCCTATGTTCAGCACTGGACTATAATAAGCTGTAACAGTAACGACTTTAACTAAAATAAATGCGTTTCTTTCTGTCATGCTTTCAATTAGTTCATCGTGTTTCGGTTAGGCTTACATACAAACAAGGATTAAAAAGACCATGCATTTACCTGTTGTACGTGGGTTCCATCATCATCATCATCATTACAGCCCATAACACGTCCACTGCTGAACATAGGCCTCCCCCAAGGAAAGCTACAAAGCACGCACCTGAGCCACATGCATCCATCGACATCCTGCATGTCTTACCAGGTCGTCTCTCCATCTAGTAGTGGAACGCCCTACACTTCGTACACCGGTACGAGACCGCCACTCGAGAACCATTTTTTCCATCGGTTGTCGATTCTTCGAGCTATAAGACCAGCCCATTGTCACTTCAGCTTACTAATCCGTTGGGCTATGTCGGTCACTCTGGTTCTACTGTGGATATCCTCATTTCTAAGTTTATCATGCAGAGAAACCCCAAGCATAGCGCTCTCCATAGCTCGCTGAGCGACCTTGAGCTTCCTTATACGGCCAGCAGTGAAGGACCACGTCTCAGCTCCATAGGTCATCACTGGCAACACTCACTGCTTGTATAATCTCGATTTCAAGTTTTGAGGTATATCTGACGAGAACATGTGCCGTAATTTCCCGAACGCTGCCCAGCCGAGTTGAATCTGTCAATTGACCTCTCGGTCGATGTTGGACTTACCTTTTTTTTTTTTTACATGGGGAAATGCCTACGCATACCCGCCTCGCGGGGGCAAGGACGGGTTATGTCGGACTCGCACCGACTAAAAGCACACTTCCGCGGCCCCACCTGCGCTGGCCGCCCCATGGTGGCCCCTCCTCGAGAGAGGAACACTCCTCCCCCATCTCCTTCTCCGGTAAGGCGCACCAGAACACATGGCGCGCCCTCCTCCTCGGCCTCCAATTTCACATGCGCAACGGACGCCCCCGTGTCCGATGCGCGAAGGCCATGGGGCCAGGAAAAACTAGCACTCAGGAGCACCAGCCTTCCTGACCCCAGCGGCGGATCTGGTCTATGGCTCCGTCGCCAACCAAAATTCGGCTGCGGAGGGTAGGGAGAGCGGCGCCTCGCAATACCGGCACTCCTCTCCCCCCGCAGCCCCACCACCACCGCATCAACGGTGCGGCCCCGTTTGAGTCGCGGAGGATAGGGCGAGTGGCGCATCGCCATACCAACACTCCTCTTCCTCCACGACTCCACCTCGGCTGCAGAGGTAGGGGTGGGGAGGACACCCCTCTCGCAGCAGCCCACCGACACACATCCGAAGTGGGCTCGTCAAGCCCACTCGGAGTGGCCACCTCGGGCCGGCCCTACACCACGGGCCAGCCAAGGGGTTCCTCTTTGTTCACCGTGGGTAACCAAGCCACGGCTACTAAGCCCCCCCGCCACGAAAAGGCGGGAACCCGTTCGGGGGGGATGTTGGACTTACCTAGTCGGACTATTTGTCCTAGGTAAACATACTCTTCAACAACTTCGAGCTTAGTGCTCCCAACAACTACCGGCATAGGTGTGACATGGGCATTAAACATGATCTTAGTTTTGTTCATGTTCATCTTAAGACCTATCCGTTGGGAGGTACTTTTGAGGTAATTGAGCATAGTGCTTAGGTCCTTCAACGATTTTGCCGTAAGGACTATATCGTCGGCAAAACGATGATGAGTGATGTACTCGCCGTTGACGTTAATACCGTAGCTTGAAAATGTCTTGCAATGCAGCGGTGAAGAGTTTCGGGGACATTACGTCATCCTGTCTTACACCTTTCTGCATTTGGATAGGTTTTGTACTCTGGTTCTATACTCGGATAGCCATCGTAGCACTGTTCTATACGTAAAAGTAATTACAGAAAAAACTCTTTTATTATTCGATCATGCAGATCTTTGAACTCTACAGCACATATTTATAACATGGATATCGATTTCTTTCATTCCAGCGTTTTCCAACTTATGCGTTCACTTTCTAATAACTTCTTTCGACTTCAAAAAAGAGGAGGTTCTCAATTCGAGTGTATGTTCTTGTTTTTGTATGTTACGCGATATCTTTGCAGTATGTGAACCGATTTTAATTTTTTTTTATTAAATAGAGTTTAACTTAAGAGTGGTCCCATTAAATTTTAAATTAAATAGAGTTTAACTTAAGGTGATCCCATTAAATTTTAAAGAAAACTTCCACCCCGAAGGTTGGAAAATAAGGAAAAATTTGTCATATTGGACTATTGTTGAAGGAATTTCATATATCTTTGCAGATTGAGAACCGATTTTAATGATTCTTGTTTATCAAATAGTTTATACATCAGGTATGGTCCCAAATAAATATGGAGAAACAAACTCCAGCACTAAGGGTAGCAAATAAATAACTCTCTCTTCTTTATTAGCAATTTGAAGTTGGTTTTTACTTTTTGTTAAAAGTTATAATTATTGATACTGTTATTATTTAGAAGCGTCAGTAGCCCAATGGCAGGGCGCGGAGCGCGAATTCGAAAGGTCGTGGGTTCGAATCCGCCATTAAACCACTGTCGTGAACTACTTCTAACACAAGCATTTGGCAAGCTTAAGGGAAGTGTTTCAAGGGAATATTAGTAATGTTTAATAGTATTATTAGTATTTAAAAAAATGTTATTTACACTGTAACCAACTGTTATTTGCCCTATACTCGTATATCTCTTCTGACATACTCTTGTATTATTAAGTGTGTAATATTATTTTTGTAAATAATCTGTAAGTTTTCCAAGCAAATACGAGTAAAAATAAAATAATGCTTATATAAAATGCCATTATACAATATACTAGTTAATAATTCCGTTTGTTCGTTTTCTGGAGCATTACGCATGGAGATATTGCTACGCGCGAGGCTCGAACTAATTGCGAGATTAAATATTCAGTTTCCGACTACAGAATCCCACTATCAACGTAATTAATAGTGGATTGCCGGTCGGCTCCACCGAACCTTTTAACTAGAGTTTTACTAAACTTGTTGAGTTGTTTGCCAGTTTTTCTTTGTACTCACCTTTCGAACCAGTGGCAGTTTTTGGTGTTCCTAGGAGCTTTAAAATAAGCCTTAAATTTATTTTTAAATTGGACTTTTTTTCTCTTGTGGTAGAGCTATGCTCTCATAGAATACCAGCGTAAAATAGCAGCTCCATGCTGTTGTGTTTCGTATGATGAGTGTAGAGAAACGGAGACCCTTTTTACTGGAGATGAGGCATTCCTTAGTCCTCACGGTTGACCACGCATCTGCATTTTGATCCGTAATCGAGGATAGATGTAGACGTCTATGGGCCACAGTAACCACTCACGATTAGGTAGACTGTGTGACTTTGTGTGTATTCTTATCCTGTAAAAAAAGTTATGTTAGTCTTAAGCGTCATATTTTCGACTAGATATAGCTTGCGAAGACTTTTTTGTAATTAAAATGACAAACGTATTTGCCACTTGATGGTAAGTGGCTATAAGTAGTCCAAGGACACCTGCAACCAGCTTCAGACAAAGAAAACTACAGATGTATATAATTTGCTTCTGAAGTCATAGCTAGGACTTGGCGTATTCAGGAATTGAAGCTACCGCTTCAGAAGCATGTATGTTATACTTGTAATAGGTGCTGCTTGTAAGGGCTGCTCTGCTCGGGTTGGCTGTACAATGATAAACTTCAAATTTTTAATCAACCTTTTTTAATACATCATAGACCAAGCTTCAGTTACCGATGGGTCCGTTTTTCATTACGTATAATACATACAATGATATTGTAATGTTTATCTCAAATTTAAATCGCACACACTGAATATTGGCGTAAAATAGCAGTTAAACACTGCTGTGGTTCGTATGTTAAGTGTAGAGAACCGGAGACGCTTTTTATTGGAAGAGCATTCCTTCTTAGCCCTCACGGCTGACAACGTATCTGCAATTTGATTCGTAATCGAGAATAGATGTAGATGTTAAAGTCAAAAAAAGAGGACGCATATGGAATCTCTTTATACGTTACTTTTTTATAGAATAAGGGTGACCAACGAGCACACAGTCCACCGAAATTAAGCATTTATCCGTTGTCACCCTTCAGGAGTAAGATAGAATGCCCCGTTTTATGTATAAAGGGTCTCTGGTTCTCTACACTCACCATACAAAACACATCAGCATTAAGCTGCTATTTAATGCAGGTATTATGTGAGAGTCGTCCTGATATCCAGTGCATGTTACGCATTGTGCATCCTGGCAGAGTCTACAAATGAAAGTGTTACTAGAAATGCCTATTTTGAAAGCGTTTTACACACAGGATATCCTCATAGTCGAAGTTCCATTTTCTCTCAATCACCAATGGTAAATTGTTTATTTATATTTATTTCAACAGCACAAATGGCGGACTTTATGACATTTACTACTGGGCTGGGCTAGGGTAAAACAAGACCCTTATACTATGCTATGTATTTACCTAATAGCGTATACACTGTCATTTAAGCCATTTTTATTAATGTCAATGACGATGTTCATGACGGTTACGATGACGATTACGTGACTACGACCATGACCATGACGATGACGATTGCGATGACGATGACAATGACAATGACAATGCAGATGATCATGCCGATGATGATAGCCATGATGATGACGATGACGATGACGAAGACGTGATTATTACAATGACAATAACGATAACTACTACCATGACCATGACAATGACCATGACTATGCCGAAGACCATGAAGATTACCACGACAATAACGATGACGATGACGATGAAGATGCCGACGACCATGACCATGATCTGAAGACTAAGATGGATAGCTTGTAATTTAATTTCACGGACCAGACGGACCTCTAACAACTAGTAAGGAAGAAGGCTTCTTTCTTAGTTAAAAAAGTAAGAGTTACAACCTATATACCTTCCACTGCTGGCACAGGCCTTCCCTTATTTCTGAGAGGGTTTTAGGGCAAGGACACGTCCGCCACGCTTCCCCACCCCGCCCGTGTTGGCGAACTTCACATGTCTTCGAAGTATTTGTTTCTTATATCTCAGACATGGTTTCCTCACGAAGTTTTCCTTCACCGCCGATCACGTGGTAAATGAGCACTTAAAATTGCAATTAACAATTTCAATAATATCTGCGGGGATCGAACCCGGGTTGCCCGCGTACTGTGAAATTTACAGCGAACGCTAACCATCTGAGATACCACGCCTCTTTCTTAGGTTTAATCATTTTTCTTTGAAATTTTAAAGTTCAAATTTACAAAAGAGAATACTAGCGATTTTTAACCCTTGTTTCTACAGT
Source organism: Parnassius glacialis (assembly GCA_033319125.1). Classification (NCBI taxonomy): domain Eukaryota; kingdom Metazoa; phylum Arthropoda; class Insecta; order Lepidoptera; family Papilionidae; genus Parnassius; species Parnassius glacialis. Next base: position 8,009,006 of record JAVANC010000015.1, on the reverse strand, counting down.
TATAGGATCCACATTTTAATTCAATCATAATTCTCATTATAATTCGATTGTAGGTAGAATAACTAGGTAAGATTTTTTATTGCCGAAAGATCTGCCTTTATTGATAACCACACTTAAAAATATATCCGCCGCCAAAAAGCAGTACATTAAATGCTGAGTTTTGGTTTGAAGTTTGTTTGAATATAATATTTTGTACAATTAAATAGCTACGAAAACATTTAGAAAAAGCATGGTAACAATCAACTTATTCCCATAAGTTATTATCGATCATGTAATCTTTAGTAGTATAACGAAACCCTTAAAAAATATTTTCTTAAAATCTATGGGGAGGCCAATGTTCAACAAGTAACATTTGATGAGGTGATTGAATAAATTAATGGATTTCCATCACAGTCCATCGCAATTCCATTGCTGAAGATTAGCGCATAGAAAGTCAGTATAACTACAGACTGTCAGGAATCCCATCACAGTCCACAAGTGACAACACATCTGCCTTCTTTGTTTAAAGGTGGTTGCAGAAGTCTTATAGTCTGCAGTAGCTGTATATCAATAAATAGACTATTACGAGTAGTTGGATTGTTACTTCCATTTCATAAAAAAAAACAGTGAAGTCCGAAAAAGCCCGTAAGCAAGCCCTTTCTTATAGGATCGTGTGACAAACGAGCACACAGTCCACCTGATGTTAAGTGGTTGCTTTGGCCCATAGACATATACATCTATTATAGTTTGCGAATCAAAATACAGATGCGTTGTCACTCGTGAGGACTTAGAATGCCTCGTTTTCCGTAAAAAGGGTCTACGGTTCTCTACACTCACCATACAAAACACAGCAGTGTTAAGCTGCTATTTTACGCTGGTGTTCTGTGAGAGCGTTGTCCTTCCCCGGTCGAGCCGACCCATTCGTGATACAACTATACTGCTAATATAGCTGCAGCATGGCTCTACCACGTATAGAAGGCGGTATCTTTCTTATTCTACAAGCCTCTCAGAAATGAAAGAAGGTTTACCTTTAGACTGATATTTTACTTTTATGTTTGTCTTGCAGTTGGATTCCTATTTGAGTCTAAATGTTCATTTTTAAAATTAAAAAAAAAATATGTCGAACTTTGCCTTTACAATATTTTAGTGTGTGGGTCTACTCGGAGCTATTTATGCATATTTTTTTTTATAGGATAGGGTGACAAACGAGCACACAGTCCACCTTATGGTAAGTGGTTGCTGCGGCCCATAGACATCTACATCTATCCTCTATTACAAATCAAAATGCTAATGCGTTGTCACCCGTGAGGACTAAGATGGAATGCCTGAGTTCCAGTAAAAAGGGCCTCCGGCCACCTGCACTCACCAAGCGAAACGCAGAGGTAAACCTCTACTTCGCGCTGGTATTCTGTGAGGTCGTGGTACCACCCCGGTTCGAGCCGGCCCATCCGTGCGACAGCAAAAGCTGACGCGTGGCTCTACCACTGTTAAAACTCACTCGTGTGATAAGTACTATATTTACTCACCCTTTTTTAGTACAAACATACTCTATAATTGTTCAGTTTCTTTATATTTTCTTGTTACTTAAAAGAAGCTGGTGACCCATCTCCTGGTTTGTTTCCCTCTGTCGTCTCTTACGACATCCACGGGATGATACGGGGTAGTGGATATTCTTAAACCGCCACTAAACGGTCGGTGAAGTATATGTAGGTATATATATATATATATGAATTACACCATTTCTGGATGGTATTTTTGAGTAGATAGAGATAAAAAAAATTATATTTTTTAGTACATTTTCGAATAGAAAAATACTGCAAAAAATATTACTATTATTATTTTTTAATTTCTATCTCTATCTACGTACCCATAAATACTATTTCAAACAAATTAACCGATCACGGAAACGGTTCCAGTTTACCCGATTACGCTACGTTACGTTTGACAATTATTTGGAATGCGTCTGGGCGTACTAATCTCGATTTATCTCTTTGTACAGGAAATAGAGACTGATATAAGTTATTAGTAAAACAAAGAAATCAATGATAGTATATTTAAGTGACTAATGGACTTACAATCCACTTTAACTAATTTGGTAGATAATAATCATGAGTTTATTTTTTGTAACGGTAACAAATTATCACTACGATTGTCCGGAACAAATTATGGTAAGAAATCTACACAATGTGAAGAAGCGCAATTATACAACGCATTGCCAATAGACATAAGCAAAAAAAAGTGCTTTTACAATAGTAAAAGTTAAACTTGGATACTATATTAAGCGTAATTTTGGCGGGAACTTGACCGGCGACGAATTGCCGCTCCAGTATTATTGTTTAAATAATGGTTTGAAGTGGACTTTGATATTATGTAAAAGTGGTGCGATTTTGTGTATTAAGCGTCTGCGTATGTGAAGTATTAGTGGAAACGATGAAGCAAGAGCTCATGGTGATGTGATTCTGCAGATAAGGTGTCTGTCTGCTTAGGCGCCTTGAGATAAGACCGCCAACTGTCAGCTGTCTGCTGGCTCAAGTTGCCGTCAAAATCTCCCAAGGGCTGCACAATGTGACGCATAAACATATTGTGAAGCAGTGTACTATGAAGGATAATTATGTATTGTAACTTCAGGCTCAGAAGGGCTGGAACCCAGAGTCGTAAAGTCAGTTATTAAAAAAAATTGTAGAATTATGTATTTGCATGCCACTGGCGAAATATGCTTGTACTATCTTTAATTATAATATCTGTAACCACCATATTTCTGGCAAATAAATTATTATTATTATTATTATATCAATTCTTTATATTTCTTCGATATTATACTCTTCTTTGAGAGTTTGAAACACCGCACACACGGGTCGGAACTAAGTGTGTGAGGGGAAATTTAAATTGTAAAAGTGGATGATAAAGTAGAAGAAGTCAGAAACTTTCGGGTGATGCGGCAGGTGTTGAGGATGGTGGCTTTTTGAAGCATGTGAAGTGTATGAGTAGGCATGTGTAGTGTGTTAAGGCTTTGTGTGAGTGATTTTGGTATAATACCGGTGGATGAGAGAACTATCGGGACGATGTGAACATTTTGTGCTTTCCATTGAGTTTTAATTTCTATGGCAAGGTCTTGATATTTATTTAGTTTCTCGGATATTGTAGTTTGAATATTATGTGAGTTTGGAATTGCTATATCTATCAGGTAAACTGTTTTATTGATTTTGTCGTGAACTGTAATGTCAGGTCTATTGTAATGAATAGTTTTATCTGTTATTATTGTTCGGTACCAGTAGATTTTCTGATTCTTACTTTCTAATACTGTATTAGGTTTATATTTATAATATGGCTGCATCTTATCGACGAATTTATATTTATATGCTAAATGTTGGTGTATGATTGCAGCAACTTGGTCATGACGATGTTTATAATCGGTTTGTGTAAGTGATTTACATGCTCCTGTAATATGTTGTATAGTTTCAGAGGACTTGTTGCAATGTATGCACATGTCAGTAGTCTGATTGGAGTCTTTTATAATGTATTTTATGTAATTACGAGTTGGTACTATTTGATCCTGTATAGCAAGCATAAAACCCTCGGTCTCGGGAAACAGTTCACCCCGTTTGAGCCATTCGTTCGACTTAATTTTATCGACATGCGGCTGGCTCAGATAGGCTCGATGTCTTCCATGTAGGGCTTTTTCAGACCATGCTGCAATCTTTTGTTGTGTTCCTATATTGTGTTCATTAATTTGCGTGTCTCTGTTCTGTAAGTTAAGTGGTGTAAGTTTTTTATCTGTTTCCGTTATGTGTTTGTGTAAAGATGAGTGTTCTGATTTGTTATGGAAGTACGCTCTGAGCGAAAGTATTTGTTTGTTGTGTAAATTTTGTATATCTATCAATCCCCTTCCCCCTTCTTGGCGTGGTAGTGTAAGTCTCTGTATGCATGATTTTGGATGATGTTTTCTGTGTTTAGTTAGAAGTGTATTGAGTGTGCGTTGTAGATTTTTGATGTCAGTTTTTGACCATCGTATAATTCCGAAAGAGTAAATGAGAATAGCTATTGCAAATGTGTTGATGACTTTAATAGTGTTTCTGGAGTTGAGGTTGGTTTTTAAAATAAGGTTGAGGCGATGTGAGAATTTTTTGAGCAGTTCTTGTTTTGTAATATTTTGTTGAATGCGTCTGGACTGTTTAAAACCTAAGTATGTGTATGTACTGTGTTCATCCATTGGTTTAATCGATTCACCTGAATTGAGTGTGTAACTATTGCTTTGAATCTTGCCTTTTATAATAGACAATATTTTGCATTTATCTACTCCGAATGACATACAAATATCTTGAGAAAATTTTTGTGTTGTGTCTGCTAGTTGGAATAATGTATTTTTATCTGCTGCATATAACTTTATGTCATCCATGTACATAAGGTGTGTTAGGGTATATTGCGTGTTATTGTTTTTCAATGTAAATCCCATGTCAGTATTATTTAGTAAGTGTGAAAGTGGATTGAGGGCCATGCAAAACCACAGAGGACTTAGGGCATCTCCTTGAAATATACCACGTTTTATACAGATTGGTTCAGTAGTTACACTCAAAGAGGATTGATTAATTTTAAGCACAGTTTGCCAATTTTGCATAGAAGTTTTTAAGAAAAGTTTCAGTGTTGGGTGAATTTTATATAGATTTAAGACATCTAATAACCAGCTATGCGGTACTGAATCGAAAGCCTTTTGGCAATCGATAAACATTGTGTGAATATCTTTCTTGCTTTTAACAGTGCTGTTCAAATTAATTGCATCAATAGTAAGTTGTTCTTTACATCCTTGGCTATTCTTACGACATCCCTTTTGTTGTTCTGCTAGAATATTATTTTTGGTTAAATGTTCATATACAATTTCGCTTACGCAGGCTGTTAATATTTTGTACAAGGTTTGTAGACAAGTAATTGGTCGGTATTTCGCAGGGTTTATGGTGCCATTCATGTCTTTGGGTATCATATATGTTACTCCGTGTGTAATGTATGTTGGAAGTAAATGCGGTGATCGGATGAATGTATTTAAGTGGTTATGTATGAATGGATGTATGCTGGTGAATTTCTTATACCAGTAGTTGTGAATATTGTCTGTGCCTGGCGATTTCCAGTTGTGTGTGCGTTTGAGGACTTCTATAAATGTATTTATTGGTATAAATTCAAATTTCATTTCTGCGACTTCTGGTGTTGCCTCCTTAATCCAGTCTGCATGATTATTATGCGATACTGGATTTTCCCAGATGTTGGCCCAGAATTCTCGCAATGTGTCGGACGAAGGTGTCTCCAGATTTTGGTTGCTGGTATCTCTGTTATTAGATGTAAGGTTTCTGTAAAATAATTTTTCATTGTTGGTAAATTTTGTGTTTTGTACTTTGCGGTTCGTGCATGTTATATATCTTTTAAGTCTACTGGATGCTGCATTTAATTTTTGTTTAAAGTGTCCAAAAAGTGTTCTGTTCTGTATTCAAGTTTTCGTGTTGTGCGTGTATTTGGTATTTTCTCTTTATTTCTTCTACTGCATCTACTACTTTTTTACTTCTGGTACCGTTAATGAAGTGTGTCAGTCTGCCTATGTGTGCTCTTAAATTTTCGATTTTCCTTTCTAATCTAACCTGCCATGTTGGTTTTTTTTTTGTATATGCTCGTCTTTCATTTTGTGTGGAGTGTGATATTTTAGCCCCATTGCATTTAGCTGCCGTCCATGCTGCACAATAAATTTTTGTTTGCAATGTGATGAAATCGGTGTGTAGATTTACGTTCTTAGGAAGAATGACAGAGTTTATATAAGTTACTATAGCAGTGAATTTTCTAGACGATTTCTATTTGGGAATGTATGGCCTGTTAGTGGGGTGTGTATCTGAAAAATATTGTTGAGCTTGTAGAAACATGTTTTCTATTTCCGAGTTTATTTCTGGAGCAGCATCAAAGTTAGTTTGCAGAGGCCCAAATTGATCACTATATGTGTTACTTATGATATTTTCACCATTTGTATTCAAGAGACTGTGCGATACGATGTTAGTCTGTGTGTTATCGTTGAGGGGTATTTTTGAAGCCAAGGTGTTTGTAGGTGTGTTAGAGGTGTAAGTTATTGTATGTGGAGTGTTTAGTGTATGGATGTATTCATCAGGTTGTTCTAAATTGTTTTGCGGTTGTGTGTTCCAATGTCCAATATTCATGTATTCAGTATTTTGTGTGTTAGTGTTACTATTCCTAAATTCTGTTGTTACCTGGTTTTTAATTTCTTCTAGTCTGTTGCTGTTAATATATTTGTTTTTAATAATAGCTCTTGTTTGATCAGATAATCTTTGCTCTGTTACATGTGCTAATTCTGGATATGTGTTTATAAATTCTTCATGTAGATGTTTTTTATAGGCTGTTTTATTTGTTTCTAATTGTGTGACAGTATAATATATTTTAATTAATGCTTCATTATATTCGTTCGTCCACTTCATGCGATGACTGGATTTTATGTTATTTGGTGTTTTATATTGTGTGAAGTGTTGCTGTATTTGAGAGTTAACCACTTGTAGTTCAGCTCTAACTTCCTCATAAATCTGATCTATTATGTTCTGTGGCAGTAATTTTTTTTGAACTATTCCTCTACGCTGGTCACCTATTCTTTGTCGGCTTACTTGCATAGTTGGGTATTTTTCTCAGAACTTAGTGTGGAGAGGTGTAAGGTATGCATTTTTGTCTGTGTCCATATTGGTAAGATGAAGATAAGTGCGTAGGATGAATTTATTCATTTCAATACTCCATTTCCTACGAGTTGTTGCAGTGCTAGTGGTGGGTACAGTTTCGTCGACAAAATTTGTCTCCTGTACAACATCCGCTGACTGTATACTGAATGACGATGATGATGTCGTCGGGTTGATGCAAAATGATTGTGATGATGATGGTATTGATGGAAAAAGAGATGAGGAAGATGATGACTTGTAATGTGAAATTTCATCATCTATCTGAGGCAGGTTAGTGTTAGCATGTTTTTTTGTTTTTGATCTAGTAATCATATTATTCCCACGAGTAGCTAGAGACTTACAGAGTCGACCGCAGCAGAGCTCTGCGTTCACTGCGGCAAGGGTAAATAAAACTGGAGGTCCCCCATTATCCAGAGTTGGCACACTATCGACTAGCACTCTCCCGTAGCCATGCAGCCCTCGGCATGTGCGACCTTGGCTTGGATTGTATCTCTTTTAGTCTGGCTCCTCGCCCTAGATCTATCTCGGCATGAGTAAACTCTACCGGCATAAACCTAGAGTTCATTGGAGCACGCAAGCCCCACCACGTCGTCAACGTAGAGATACAACGGTGGGGTTATTATTATTATTATTAGATTTTAACTACTCTTGTTTTAAATAAAAAAATGAATGTAACCTTTGTTTTCAAATGACTTAATCACTAATGTCATCTTATTGTAGCCTATATATTATGTACTTCTCATTAAGTGAACAATGTTCTTTTGAGAAATAAAGTTTCCTTAAGCTTACACCTATGAGACTTAAACAGCAATAGCTAAACATTGATGAAGTGAATAATGCTATACCGAATTAAGGCTAAATTTACACTGGTTTAACGTCAGCAATTTGCTTTTGAATGGTAATAAAACGAAATGTATTAAATTCACAACACCAAATGTTAAACAGGTGAATACTCGTACCAGTGTGTTTTAAATGAAGTGAAGCTGAGTCTTGTTGAATCCCCTAATTTTATGGGAAAATAATGGGTGAATAGACAGACGCCGGAAAATTATTCCACTACTTTTCTGTACCTATTAGAAAAGACAAAGTATAACGTTTTAGGTTCGAATTCGATGAATTTCAATAACAAAGGTATGACGACCCGCCGACCGTCTGGTTGCCCAATGGTGAAATGGGGATTTTTTATTACAATTCTAACCCAGTGTTACTATTACTACTCTCTCTCCTGACGGTAAGTGGGGATGCAGCCAAAGATAAATATATGACTTAACAAAAGCCTATTTACTCATGCTTTAAATGCACAAACATTGTAATCGGATGGAAAGAAAGATGCTGGCACCTTATTCCACACCTTTGCTGTACGTATGGTGAACGATTAAGATTTTCTTTTATAGTATAAGGGTAACAAACGAGAACATAGTCCACCTGATAAGTAGTTGCTGCGGCGCATAGACATCTACATCTATCCTCGATTACAGATCAAAATGCAGATGCGTTGTCACCCGAGAGGACTTAGATAGAATGCCTCATTTCCAGTAAAAAGGGTATCAGGTTTTCTCCACTCACCACACTAAACACAGCAGCGTTAAGCTCGTATTTTATAATGGTATTCTGTGAGAGCGTGGTCCTTCCCCGGTCAAGCCGAGCCATTCGTGCTACAACTATGCTACTAATATAACTGCAGCATGGCTCTATTTCGTTAATATGGTCTAAAAATACAGTTACTTTATCTAAATGTAGAATTGTGGAAGTGTCGTCTATGTACCGCTTGTTGAATCTTGCATTTACAAAAGAAGTGGGCAGAACTTTCTCCTCAAAGTCTTCCACGAATATATAGGCGACAATGGGAGATACAGGTGAGCGCATTTCCACACCATTTACTTTCTTGTGGAACTCTTTCTCCTACAATAGGTAGTAAGATGTAAGGCAGTGTCTGAGTAAAACTGCACATTCTACGGGCATGTTTTCTTTCAGCCTAGTTACAATTGAGATGCAGTCTTCAACAGGTAAACATGTGAACAATGACTGCACATCAAAACTGACCATAGTTTCATTGTCTGCTGTAGGCCTTTAATCTCGCTGAAAAAATGACAGGAATACTTTGTGTGTGCTCTTGTATGTTCCCTGAGTCATGACCATGGATGCTGTATAGTGCTTGAAACGTCGGGAATATAAAATAAGTTAAAAAATAAGCGATAAAATCCGTAAAACTAATTTAATTTATATGTAACAGAAACATGAACAGAAACTTTTTTATTCAATATAGATTATAAATAATACTTATTGAAAGTCACTCTTTTGTATAATTACCACGGGTTCGAAAGAAACCTCTGTCCTGGGAAGTACCAGCAAGAAACCCAGCGGGACTTTTTTTTAAATAACAGCTTACAATCATAATCATAAAAATAGCTTGGTAGCGATCACCTCATTTCCAGGGGTTATTATCATCTATAAATTATTTAATAACCCTTTTTATACAAACTTAGTTTAATAAAGTTTTTGACCTTTGTGCAGGTCAAATTTTGTATATTTTCTGGAATTTTGTTGTAAAAGCGTATACATCGCCCCAAGAATGAATTACTGACTCGATGGAGTCGAGTAACTGGTACTACTAGCTTGTGTCTGTTCCTAGTATTTACAGAATGAATATCACTTATTTTTGTAAAACTAATTTTATTTTTGTGTACGTACATTACATTTTCACAAATGTATTGAGAGGCCAAAGTTAATATATTAATTTCCTTAAATTTTTGTCGCAGCGACTCTTTAGGCTTTAAATCATAAATTGCTCTTATGGCCCTCTTCTGTAAAACAAATATAATTTCAGTGTCAGCTGCGTATCCCCATAGCAAAATACCATACGACATTGTGCTATGGAAATAGCTAAAGTAAACTAGTCTAGCTGTTTCAACACTAGTTAGACTTCTAATCTTTTTTACGGCATATGCTTTTTTTTATAGGATAAGGGTGACAAACGAGCACACAGTCCACTCTATTACAAATCAAAATGCAGATGCGTTGTCACCCGTGAGGACTAAGATGGAACGCCTCATTTCCAGTAAAAAGGGCCTCCGGCCACCTGCACTCACCAAGCAAAACGCAGAGGTAAACCTCTACTTCACGCTGGTATTCTGTGAGGTCGTGGTACCACCCCGGTTCGAGCCGGCCCATCCGTGCGACAGCAAAAGCTGCCGCGTGGCTCTACCACTGTTAAGCAAAAGTCATCCTTATCCTATAAAAAAAATAATAAGAAAGATGCTGCTGCCCTCCTCCTACGAGTATTTCAGTTTACCTCTGCCGCCACTTAAGGCACCCACGGGGTGATGGGTAGGTGATAGATGATAGGGTATTCTTATGCCAACATTACATAACCGACTACGAAGTCCGAATTTATATGCAAGTATATTATTTTTTCTACCGACTTCAAAAAGAAGACGGTACTCATTTCGACTGTATGTTTTTTATGTGTGTTACCTCATAACTTTTTACTGGGTGAACCGATTTGATGATTCTTTTTTGTTTGAAAGCTGGTGCTTCATATACGTCCCATATAAATTGATAGTTTACTGATCTATAGTTTTCAAGTTATTCTTAATAATTTATATTGAAGTCGGTTGTACAAAATTTTTAATTTTATATTGTTATTAAATAGGATACACTACAGGGGTAGCCTCATATAAATTTCTAGAAAAAATTCCACGTCTGAGGATGGACAAATAGGAGATGAAAATGTTAATGGAACTAATTAGATTATATTAAGATTGTCCACTCGAAATGGTAAAAAAACTTACTTTTAACTAGTTGTTCGCCGCGACTTCGTCCGCGTGGTATTTATTACGCTTAGAACTCATGAACTCTCATTATTGATTCGTAAATAAAAGTAGTTCTTCTCTTCTTTATAAATTTGATTATGGTCTGACCAATAGTTTTTTCATTATGCCTAATAATTTATATTGAAGTCGGTTGTACAAAATTACAAATTTTTAATTATTGAACGGAATAAAAGTGACAAACAAACACATACCCCACCTGATTACAAGTGAAGACTGAGGCACATAGACATCTACATTCGTCCTCGATTAATATTCAATATGCAAATGCGTTTTTATCCTTAGAGACTAAGATGAAATGCCTCGTATCCAATAAAAAGGATCAACGATTTTCTTCATTCACCATACTAAAAGGCAGCAGCATTAAGCTGCTATTTTACGTTAGTATTCGGTGAGAACGTGGTTCTTCCCCGGTCGAGCCGAACCAATGGCGCTACAACTGTAACATAGCTGCAACATGTCTCGACCACGTGAAAAAAAAAACCATTCAAATCAAACAAACCAGCTACGCGGAGTCGAAGCTCAGTAATCCCTATGTAACTCATGAATTTTTCAAAGCGGTCGCGTTCTGTAAGTCTGTGAGTACGCTAGTGTGGCTTAAAATACAAGTGAAAGTGAAATTAATAAAATTACTACCCTTATTACTATTTATGAATTTTATATCGGTTTAAGGTTTTTGTGGAATTTTCAAAGATGGCAAAGGACTCGACGGTATAACTTTTGTTATACCATCGAGTCTTTTGGCTGACTGACGAACTTTTCCCTCCAGAGGTATAGTATTATTTAATATTTAAAATTTATAAAATATAAATATCATCTGGAGTTATTCGCATGGCGGTTACGCCATCGGCTAAATCCCTGTAACACAAGTATATTGTACCTAATATTTAACTAACGTTAAAATTAGGTACAATATACTTGTGTTTACTTAGAATTACCCATTATTTTTAGGTAAAGCCAAAATCATAAAGTTTATTATCTTCTAATATACAAAAATTAATGTTTGTTTGTTCGTATTTTATGCACTGCCATACCATTCATAAGGTTGCGCTAAAACTTTGTCAACTTATTGCTTGCACTTGCGCGAAGATTATAGGCATAGTACAATTAACGTATAGCATAAAAAATTATGCGTGTAATTATGTACACAAGTACGAAGTGAAACTTCTTTGCGACCTATCATTCTTTTTTATTTTATATTTTACACAAGTAGTTTAAATTATAGTATACTCATGCAGCGCCGGTGAAACTTTACAAGAAAACGTGAAGTTTTTGTTTTTCAATTCCGTACTAAATTTCTCCACTACGTCGGATAAAGAAGTTTTACTTCGATAAAAATAAGAATATAAAAAATAATAAGTACAATAACCATTTTATAAATTAATACTCTATAAAAAATTATACATATTTACAGTGGTAGAGGCACGCGGCAGCTTTTGCTGTCGCACGGATGGGCCGGCTCGAACCGGGGTGGTACCACGACCTCACAGAAAACCAGCGTGAAGTAGAGGTTTACCTCTGCGTTTCGCTTGGTGAGTGCAGGTGGCCGGAGGCCCTTTTTACTGGAAATGAGGCATTCCATCTTAGTCCTCACGGGTGACAACGCATCTACATTTTGATTTGTAATAGAGGATAGATGTAGATGTCTATGGGCCGCAGCAACCACTTACCATCAGGTGGACTGTGTGCTCGTTTGTCACCCTTATTCTATAAAAAAAAATTGTCCGCAGCATTGGGCCGCATTATTTCATTTATATTATTTTTAAAAGGTGCCTTCGTATTTTTGACATAGTTAATAGAAGTCATAATTCTTTTTATCATTATACGGACTTTATTATACCTAGTTTTAGCCGAAAGCAACTTAATTGAGGATAAATGTAGATGTCCTTGGGCCACAGCATCCATTTACCTTTAGGTGGACTGTGTGCTTGCTTGTCCAACCATAATATAACTGCAGCTCTACCACGTAAGAAAAGTACTACATTTTTTATATACTTAACTTCATGCAGTTGAAATTTTTTGCCTGAGGTATTCTTTACTATTCTCATCATTTGGGTGGTGCAGAGATAAAAATATTAGTAATAAAAGTAGGTATGTAAGATATTTAAAGGTAGATATATAAATTTAAGTGAATAAATAGTAAATATATAGTCCATACATAAAATTGCATATGAAAAATCATTTAATATATGCATAATCTCTATATATAAAAATTGATTGCTGTCCGTCAGTCCAACAAAAACTTGAAATGGCTGGACCGATTTGGATGAAATTTTCATTTAGTTTGAGTGGGTACCTTGATGGTTTAGATTCCCTATTATACCCGGTAGGTGGCGCTGTTTAACAGATTAAGTTTAACAAAATAGATCTAATAAGAGAAAAAGAAAAATTTAGTAAAGGATCACTTAAGAAAAAATTAAAAAACATTATACAGCATTGCTAATAGAACTCTATATACGAGTACATTGTGTTAGATTAAAACATTACTATATAATATTTAAGTACTAGATATTTAATTCATATAGTTAAAGTTACATGTATACGACTTAGGGACCTTCAAGAAAAGAGCGTACTCCTTTTTAAAAGGCCGGCAACACATCTGCGATTCCCTCCCTGGCAGCTGTTCATGGGCGGCGGTAGTCACTTACCATCAGGTGAGCCGCATGCTAGTTTGCCCCCTCTCCTATAAAAAAAATATATAAAGATATATAGTTAACATAACATTAAGATGTCATAGATTTATATATTACTATATTATATAATTGTGTATCATTAAGTCTAATATTAGTAGTACATAAGGTGGTTCATTGTTTTGTAAAAGAGCGCCTCTCGCCATCAAACGTAAAATTTTGGCGAGTTTAGAATTAAGTAACGCCACTGTATCATTAATATAATAATAAATTCATTAATAAATAAATTTAAAAAAATCACCCATGCGATGCCGGGCGCATCGTTTGTATTATATATACATAATGAACATATTAAAATAAATTAAATATATCTTTGTATGAATACAAATGAGCTACTAATGAGATGATTCTGCCGGTTCATTCAAATAATGTTCGCGAACTTTCTTCTTAAATACATAACGATTGTTGGCCGTTCTAATTTCAAGAGGCGTTCCAGCGGAGAATAGACTGTACCATGAAGGTTTAATGTAGAAATGTAGATCTATGAGAGGGACACTTAAATAAAATGTTATTCGAAGAAAGCAGGCTTATGGATTTTTTTTTTATAGAAGAAAGGCAAACAAGCATACGGCACATCTGATGGTAGGTGACTACCGCCGCCCATGAACAACTGCAACACCAAGGGAATTGCAGGTGCGTTGCCGACTTTTTAAAAGGAGTAAGCGCTATTCTTGAAAGTCCCTAAGTCGTATCGGTCCGGAAAAATCTCCGGTGGTAAGCTATTCCACAGAGAGGTCGTATTAACAGTGGTAGAGCCACGCGGCAGCTTTTGCTGTCGCACGGATGGGCCGGCTCGAACCGGGGTGGTACCACGACCTCACAGAATACCAGCGTGAAGTAGAGGTTTACCTCTGCGTTTCGCTTGGTGAGTGCAGGTGCCCGGAGGCCCTTTTTACTGGCAATGAGGCATTCCATCTTAGTCCTCGTGGGTGGCAACGCATCTGCATTTTGATTCGCAAACGAGGATAGATGTAGATGTCTATGGGCCGCAGCAACCACTTACCATCAGGTGGACTGTGTGCTCGTTTGTCACCCTTATCCTATTAAAAAAAATGCGGAAGAAAACTCCTAGTGAAACGCACAGTAGTGGACCGCCAATAATCCAGATGGTGTGGATGGTATCGGGAGTTTTTCCGCGATGTGCGTTCGTGAAATTTGGCGGCTGGGATTAATCCGAACAATTCCTCAGAGCACTCAGCGTAGTAAATGCGTAAGAATATGCAAAGGGATGCAACATCTCTTCGCAGCGCCAGTGAATTGAGCCGATCGGAAAGGACTTGGTCATCGACGATTTGAGCCGCTCTGCGCTAGATGCGGTCAAGTGGAAGGAGCTGGCACTAGTGAGCCCCAGCCCAGAGATGAGAACAGTATTCCATGTGAGACCGAACCTGCGCCTTCTAAAGTTGCAGGCGGTATGCCGGAATGAAATACTGTCGAGCACGCCAAGCTTTTTAGGAGCCAATTTGGACTTCTCTTCCAAGTGACCACGAAACTGCACGTCACTCTATATATCGACGCCGAGGATTCCGATACTGGCTGAGGCAACAAGGGGAGTGCCTTGAAACTGAGGAGATACGACAAAGGGGTTTTTTAGCGGTTACCCGTTTGCAACTTATCATTGATATGCAGAAGGAACAGCGTTGGTGATAGCACACAGCCTTGTGGAAGACTAGCGTTAGTAGACTTGTAGTTGGAACTTGCACTAAAGCAAGCAAAAAAAAAAAGATCTGCAAGAAAGCTGGTGATCTAATTGCACAATTTCTCGGGAAGCCAATAGGAAGGGAACTTCGAAAGAAGCGCTTTGTGCTAAACCCGATCGAAGTCCTTCGTAATGTCGAAACTAACGGCCAGTAACTCCCCCTTGGATTCTACTGCTTCCGCTCATCTACGTGTCAGGTAGACCAGAAGATCACGAGCTGATTGACCTCGACGAAAACCATATTGGCGATCCCTAATCATCTGGTGGTCCCAAGGTACCGCATGAACTGGCAGTTTGTTGTGGATTCAATTATTTTGGAGAACAAGGAGGTGATGGCGATAGGCATGTAGTAAAAAGGGTCTGAGCGGTCGCCTTTTTTTAGGGATTGGGTGGATAAAATCCGTCTTCCATAATTTCGGGACTACGCCTAGAGAGTAGGAGTACCGGAAAAGACGCGTTAGAACCGGTGCCAACTCCGGAGCACACGTCCTCAGCACAATTGGGGGAATCCCGTCAGGCCCACTCGACTTATGGATGTCCAGGGAGAGGAGTTCTTCTCGAACCGAGTGCTGTGAGAACCGCACATCCGGCATGGAACACTCATACCGTGATCGGCGGTGTGTTCCCCCCGTCATCGAGAGTCGAGTTGGATGCAAAGAAAGAGCCTAGAAGATCGGCTTTCTCCTTTGCGTCATGGGCCAGTGAGTCGTCCTCCCTGTGCAGAGACGGAATTGATGGCTGACAGAAGTTTCCTTGGACAGCCTTGGTGAGAGACCAGAACTTCCCGGGTTCCCGAAAGAAGGCGAACTAGTTTCTCGCCAATTCTGCCTATGTGCTCAGACTGTGCCTTGGCAATGACTCTTTTGAAGGACCTGGAAGCAGAATTATACTTCTTTTTAAGGGCGTTGTTGCTCACATTCCGAAACGTTGATGCGTCTACCCAAGCTCGGTAGCACTCCTGCTTGTAGCGTGATGCTATTTTACAGGAGCGACTAAATCATGGCTGATATCTGCCTCCGATGGGCACCACAGAGGAAGAAATAAAAAGTATCATACCCTGAAGTACCTTATCAGCAACATAATTAGCAACAACTTTGGCATCGTCCGACGATAGAAAAAACCGCCCCCAAGGGCAGAACGCAAAGAAAGATCGCATCCCATCCCAATTGGCCGACCTATATTGCCAAACACGGCGGCTGCCTGCAGAAAGCAAACGCGATTTCAGCGTGAGTGGCACCACACTCCGGACTTGACAATGGTCCGAGGAGCCAAGAGGAGAGTCGACGGAGACTTGACATCTGTCCGGATGAGAGGTCATCTGAAGGTCCAACAGAAAGGGATCATGCCCTCCACATTTGGAATCCACGTAGGCGCAACCAGTTGTGTCAAACCATATGTCAATGCAAAATCATGAACAGATCTTCCCGCATGATCGGTTAAACGTGAACTGAGCCATTTGGGGTGATGGGCGTTAAAATCGCCAAGGATCACGACCTCTGCGGATGGGAGCTTTTGTAGCAAGGAATCTGTAGCCATTTGGACATGGTTGACGAGTCGGTCTGTTTCGGCATTACTGCTATGTGACCTATAGAGGCACCCGTAGGCTCGACTTGTAGCCAAAGGATGGACAGGTCTGAACCAGTTGTCAAAGAGTCATCGAAATCGGCTCACCTAGAAAAAAGTTATGATGTTACACACATAAAAACATACAGTCGAATTAATTACCTCCTCCTTTTCGAAGTCGGTTAAAAGAAGTTAAGATAGAATAAGATTAAAATAAATCCACAGCAAATAAAAAATCATAGGCTGCGAAAACTTAGAATTATGTAAAAATTTAATAAAAATAATAATAAACCTGCTCTTTTTTGAAAAGGGCACTTCGTCATCTCTCAGAGGCTCAAAGATCATCCGGGCTTAGTCGACTTTATCTCTAAAGTCGACTACGGGATGAAAAGAATGACAGATCCCCTGCCATAACTACGTCACACTATGTTAAATACATTTTATTATATTATTAAAAACTAGAGATTCGCCCCGGTTTCGCCTTGCTAGAATTGTTTAATGTGGCTTTATATAGATTAATTGGTTATAAAAGACAATTTATTTTATCAATTTTTTTTCAAAATATCTTTAACTACAAGTTTTTTACAAGCTTTTATTTAACTTACAATGTTACTATGTTTGTTCGGGTGGAATCTTGTAACTCAATTTTGAAGCAGATATCTTTTAACGATTGAGCTGAAATTTTGTATAACGTTAAGTGTGGATTAAAACCTTAAAACGAAATTGTACAACCAGTGCGTGTTGCCAGTGATGACTTACGGATTTGAGACGTGGTCCTTCACTGCTGGCCGTATGAGGAAGCTCAAGGCCGCTCAGCGAGCTATGGAGAGGGCTATGCTCGTAGTTTCTCTGCGTGATAAACTTAGAAATGAGAATATCCACAGTAGAACCAGAGTAACTGACATAGCCCAACGGAGTAGTAAGCTGAAGTGGCAGTGGGCCGGCCATATAGCTCGAAGAACCAACAACCGATGGGGAGGAAAGGTTCTAGAGTGGCAGCCTCGTACCGGTAGGCGAAATGTAGGGCAACACCCCACGAGATGGAGTGACGACCTGGTAAGACATGCAGGAAGTCGATGGATGCAGGTGCCTCAAGATCGTGCTTTGTGGCATTCCTTGGGGGAGGCCTATGTTCAGCAATGGACTTGTGAAATGCTGTAATGATGAAGTTTGGATGACGACAATGCATGGTTAGATGTGTGACGTCATTCTAAATCTAACATGACGGAACACCCAAGAAGTTAATTTATTTTTAATTTTAAATCAGAAAGGATTTAGAGAATGCTCGATATAAAAGAAATCACCAACTTCTAACGTAACGTCGACCGTGTGTCGACCGAGAGCAGCGGTGTAACAATATCCACTAACCCATACAATCCTCTGGGTGTCGTAAGAGGCGATAGAGAAGAACAAATCAGGAGTTAAGCAGCAGCATCTTCTTACCCAATAACTAAGAAATAAAAAAAACTGCGTTTGCCAACCCACCAGCCAAGTGGTGCAACTATGGCAAATATCCACATTATGAGGCAATCTGTGGGGAGACCTATGTTCACCAGTGAACTTTTATAGGCTGCAATGGATGGATTCTTAGAAGATGATCTACCAGGAACACATGACTCACTAAGAGGTGAAATTATTAGATTAATAGTAACATTACAACTATGGCAAATATCCACTATATGAGGCAATCTATGGGGGAGGCCTATGTTCACCAGTGGACTTTTATAGGCTGTAATGGATGGATGCATAGAAGACGATCTACCAGGAACACATGACTCACTAAGAGGTGAAATTATTAAATTAATAGTAACATTACAACTATGGCAAATATCCACCATATGAGGCAATCTATGGGGGAGGCCTATGTTCAACAGTGGACTTTTATAGGCTGTAATGGATGGATGCATAGAAGATGATCTACCAGGAACACATGACTCACTAAGAGGTGAAATTATTAAATTAATAGTAAGATTACAACTATGGCAAATATCCACCCTATGAGGCAATCTATGAGGGGGCTATGTTCAGTAGTGAACTTTTATAGGCTGTAATGGATGGATGTATAGAAGATAATCTACCAGGAGCACATGAACCGCTGAGAGGTGAAATTATTAAATTAATAGTAAGATTACAACTATCGCAAATGTCCACCCTATGAGGCAATCTATGGAGGAGGCCTATGTTAAACAGTCAACTATTATAGGCTGTAACTGTACCAGTAAGGGTCACTACTAACGTCGGGAATAAATAAGTTGAAATGAAATAATAAACGATAATTAGTTAAGTGCTTCATAATTTCAAAAATAAGCTATTCATTAATTATATTACAAGGTATTTTAATATTTATTTCATACTGCTTTGAATTCAAAAACTTGGAATAATAGGTATATCTCACGGCTATATATTCTCTTACAAAGAAACTCCGCATTAATTTAGTTTCTGTTTGTTTTTCTCCGTACTTATTAATGAACGGTTGGTTCTAGTAGAACATTAAATTTTAATTAAATTTTCATATTATGTACAATGACCCTATAGTGAAATGTGGAGATTGTAAAATTATTAACAATATATTATATTATAGTAATACGGTAAGTGTAGAGCGGCCCCCACTAGATGTAGTGACGGCCTGGTAAGACATGCAGGATGTCGATGGATGCAGATGGCTCAGGATTGTGCTTTGTGGCATTCCTTGGGGAGGCCTATGTTCAGCAGTGGAATTGTGTAGGGCTGTGATGATGTTGATGATGATAACACGTTTAATTACCGTTATAGTTACAGCCTATTAAATACGCGGCTAATGCCTCCCCCATAGAATGCCTCATAGGGGGGATATTTGCCATAGTTGTAATGTACTTGTTAATTTAATAATTTCACCTCTCAGTGGGTCATGTGCTCCTGGTAGATTATCTTCTATACATCCATCCATTACAGCATATATAATAAGTCCACTGCTGAACATAGGCCTCCCTTATATAATGCCCCATTTTTTTATATGATAGTGGTAACAAACGAGAACACAGTCCACCTATCCTCGATTACGAATCAAAATGCAGATGCCTTTTCACCCGTGAGGACTAAGATTGAATGCCTCGTTTCCAGTAAAAAGGGTCTCCGGTTCTCTACACTCACCATACGAAACACAGCAGCGTTAAGCTGCTACTTTACGCTGGTATTCTGTGAGAGCGTGGGCCTTCCCCGGTCGAGCCGACCCATTCGTGCTACAACTATACTACTAATATAGCTGTAGCATGACTCTACCACGTAAAAATTAATTGATTCTTAATCAATGATAGACAAACTATGATATATATGCACCATATCATTCACTTACCATCAGGTGGACTGTATACTCGTTTGTCACTCTTATCCTATGAAAAAATGTCACATTAAATAAATAAAATATCTTTTAATACGTTAATAATTGAATGGCAAGCCCACTGACATGTATTTTAAGTCATTTCATTGTTTTGTTCTATTTTAAGCTGGTATTCTGTAAGAGCGTGGTCCTTTTCCGGTCGAGCTGACCTATTCGTGCTGGACCCATAATATATCATATCATCACATACAAATATCAATCATATCGTATCAAATATATTAAATAATAATCCAAAGCTTTTACAGATCTTAATTAAATTTGTATTTTGATTACGTTCCCTTCCGGTCCAATTAACTTTAATGAAGCAATTAATTTAGATAACGCCATTTTGCAAAGCTAGTTGATTATTTAATCTCTTTAATTTATGTAAACAACCAATTGAAATTAGAATGGTTTACTTTCTTTGTTGAACAATCGCAAACAATTATTTTTCTATTAAGTCGGGTGTCTTTAAACAGGGACGTTACCAATAAGCCCATATGATCTTTTTAACACGCTTCCATTAGCTTTGCGTGTATCTATTTATCTATATATCTATCTATGTAACGGAATCTTTGAATGTAATCTTCATCAACTTGCAAACGGCCTATTGACTTAGATACATCGTAGACGTGGTAGAGCCATGCTGCAGCTATATTAGTAGTATAGTTGTAGCACGAATGGGTCGGCTCAACCGGGGAAGGACCACGCTCTCACAGAATACCAGCGTCAAATAGCAGCTCAACACTGCTGTGTTTCATATGGTGAGTGTAGAGGAGACCCTTTTTACTGGAGAGGAGGCATTCCATCTTAGTCCTCACGGGTGACAACGCATCTGCATTTTGATTTGCAAACGAGGATAAATGTAGATGTCTATGGGCCACAGCAACCACTTACCATCAGGTGGACTGTGTGCTCGTTTATAACCCTATCCTATAAAAAAAATATTTGCACTCGTATCAAGGATTGATGACAACACAATAATTTAATGAATTTATCCTGGTATCCTGATCAGGATAACCAGGATAAAATAAAATAATTATCAGGATTATCACATCTCATGATCAATGAGTGTTATTTAAGATTTATTAAACTCTTATCCACTCAACTGTCCACGGTGACTACAGTCCCCAAAAACCATTATTGCCTCACCTGTCTAGGCACCAAACGGCATCTTTCGGTTTAAACGCGTACAGCGCAAAAGATAGCTGTTATTAATACAGTAAAAAATTATAGACGATGTTATATGAAATTTGTCGTCTGTGAAAGTGAATTTTATCTGTATAACAGTAACAAAAAAATTAGAAAAAAAAATTAAAATTAAATTTCGCCATTTTTGTTTGTGGAATGTTAACGTGTGAGAAATTCGATTAAAAATGTGATAACTTTTCTGTTTTTATACGTTATTTCTAATGTTATTGTACATCAAACTAATTTTGAAGATATTTTCTTTAGTTAATATGTATCATTACGACAATTCCAAAACGTTTACATATAATAATTTAGCTCTAAATTTTAATCACTATACGCGATCATCGTTTATTGATTATATGTTGTTTAAAATGTCTAATCAGTTTTTGTGTTAAATGAATGCAAAATATAAAATAATGATTCACTATTAACACGTTGATAGCAATTTATAAAATATATACAAAATATATGTTGAGATGTGTCTAGAAATTATTAAAACCAATTTTTTTCATTTATTTACTTATTTATTGAAATTTATATTGGGTAAACATTATACACTTATGTATATTGAGTATATAAGATGTTATTGACATTGGTGTCATTTTAAAGGGAATATCATGTAATATAATATAAAATAACTGTCTCCAGTAAGTATTATACTTTTCTTGTAAAACTTGAAATAAAAAATAAATACGATTTTTTATTGATATTCCCATTTTTAAGCTTTGTTTTCAGGGTTTATTTTTAATTTGACTAATTTTCTTTTAACAAAATAAAATTTTGAATTCCTTGAGCCTTTTGAGAATATTTTTTATTTGAATGTATCTACAGTAGTTTTTCAGTAGTAATCGTTTTTGTTAAGACTGTCTCGCGGTCGTAAAAAATAGTGACATTTAATTCGCGGATAGGTCAGGCGAGAATCACTCACGCGGGTCGGACGGTTGAGTGGTTATATTACTAATGAATAGGTAACTTAGCATTATGCATACCTTCAGTTGCATGGCACGGGTCTTTCATTTTTAAGATTCAGGGCAGGATAAGTATACACTAAAAATTTAACATTAAAAATGCCTGCCCATAACACCAAATTTTTGGACAGGTCGTTTACTATCCAAGTAATCCGTCTATGGAATGCCCTACCTCTGTCAGCGAGATGCGCCCAATATTTATCTGTTTTTCAGAAGGTTGTACACAATCACTATCTTAACCTTTGAATTCGTGAAATCTATATATGTATACATTCGTATTTTATGTTTTTATTTGTTATTTATTTCTATATGTCGGAGCGTCTATAAAATACCCGTTTGGATCGAGGTGGAATGGAGGGTATATCGAGAAATCCCTGCTTGTTTGTACATTATAAAATTCACTGTAGGTGCCGTGCGCGAGAGATTCCACTGAAGTCATTCATCGAGTGTGTTTACTCTACTAGTGCTAAGATAGTATCACGGTTCTGTTCGTTGTTGTAATTCTTCTAGTGCAGGCAAGGAGGATTGGCGTTGTTGAGAGGCTGCCCTGTGTTACACCGTGATAAGTAGTGTTGCTGTTGGTTTACATATTTTGGTGTTATCATGTAATTGCGTACCTCAAGTTACACTGGTGTGTGATTGTGGCTATACTGAATGTATAGTGCGTTACGTTGTCTTATTACTGATATAATGATTAAACTGCGTAAGCAAGAGAGCAAGTTGAACATCCGCTCTCACATTTTTATTATTTTTAACAATTAACGCTATCCTAATGTATTTCCGAGATCAAAATTGGAATCCTCTGTTGAATTCTCCCACATCACAAGTGGGATCTCCTGTTGTAATCTTCGACATATATATAATATGGAAATCTTTATAAATATTGTTTATGCATCACCAAACCACACAATTTTCTGCTTTTTGTAATCCTGTCCATCCAAAGGTTGTCTGGAAGAAATCGCTTTCAGCGATAAGACCGCCAATTGTGTCACAATTTTTTTCTTTTTCTTTCGTTTATGTATTGATTTGGTGTACAGTAAAGAATTATCTATCTATCTATATATTGCTGCGTAGTGGAGGGGTATAGAATCCACTATCTCATATCATCCCATTGTCGCAAGAGGCGACAGAGGGAAACTGACACAGGAGATAGGCAGTAGTATCTTTCTAATAACAACTTAATCTTTATAAAAAAACTGTGGTTGCCAACCCACCTATCAAACGTAACAACTATTGCAAATAACAATCTGAGTGAGGCCTGTATTCAGCATTGAACTTTCGACAGGTTTACATAATGATTTCTTACATTTACGCGAACACTACACATTGAATTAAACTACTTTTACGGATTTTATCATGTTTAAATGTACTTATTTTTTAATTCCCCACGTTTTGAGTGCTTTACAGCACCCATGGTCACGGGGGACTGAGGTGATTGACGTCCCGATGCCGGAGTTAACCCGGAGTACCTTCAGCTTTTTAATTATTCCTTTGGTTCGATTTACGCAGAATGAACTTACTATGTCTTGCAAGTCTTGCAGTAGTATGCTGTAGCATGCTGTAATGATGATGAGAACTGTGTAGTGATGGTGTAGGAATATCCACAACTACATATCATCCCGTGGGTGTCGTAATAGATGATAGAAGAAATCTTTAACAAAAACTGGGCAGCAGCATCTTCCTAATAACATAATAAAACCACTCAAACTAGTGTCCATCTAAGCTTAGTGCCAAAAAGGAAAATCACATAGGCTGAACCCGCTAGGTAGTGTTAAATAGTAGGAAGTGGTCTAGTGTTAGAAAAATTCATTTAAAAATACTTTTAAATTTTATATATATATATATTTTTTTTTTATAGGATAGGGTGACAAACGAGCACATAGTCCACCTGATGTTAAGTAGTTGCTTTGACCCATAGACATCTACATTTATCCGGAATAAATAATCAAAATGCAGATGCGTTGTCATCCGTGAGGACTAAGATGGAATGCCTCTTTTCCAGTAAAATGGATCTCCGGTTCTCTACACTCACCGTACGATACAGTAGTGTCAAGCTGCCGTTTTACGCTAGTATTCTGTGAGAGCGTGGTCCTTCCCTGGTTGAGCCGACTTTTTCGTGCTACACGTATAAAATGACTGACCCTATGGACGAAGGATAGGCCAACCTACGCCTATTCTTCAATAATTTAGAAATTAATAAAAGAAAAATAAAATAAAACAATATTATAAATTATAACTTCAATTCTGAAACTAATTTAACCTGTTAGTATCAATTAATAATCAGTTTGCAAAATATCAATTTCGTTACTTATAAAGTATCAATTTCGTTACTTATAAAGTATACATTTCGTTACTTATAAAGTATCCATTTCGTTACTTATAAAGTATCCATTTCGTTACTTATAAAGTATCCATTTCGTTACTTATAAAGTATCAGTTTTAAAAAGTATCAAGTTTATAATCAACTACCGACCCGCCCCAACTTCACCTGGATCTGTAAATGATAAGAGAGATAATTTATTTTAACAATTTATAGATTTATCTAAAAAAAAAATCTCTAAGTTTTTCGGATAAAAAATAGTCTACATCAGTCCTGGATTCCTTGATTCTGGACTCCTTGATTGCTATATATCTGTTCGTCAATACCGGCTCAGAACTTCTGAAGATTTTCCCGGACAGACAGACAGACAAATTTTATAGATTGTTAATCATGACTTAATAGCATGCAAAGAACCTCCTCCGCTCTGGCAGTTATTTCAATATTATAAGACAGACACTTCAATTTTATTTATATTGTTACGAGCTTGGGGTTCGAGACAATTAAAACTGCCGATTGAATTAACTAAATTGACACTAATTACACAACACTAATTACAATCTAAAACCACACTAATAATAAAACGCAATTGAACTACTAATCACTTAAGTTCGCAATAAGGGCATCCACAACTTTTTCTACCACCAGGGCGGCACCACTTTACAGTGAGGTAAAATATTTGACAGATTTCATAGCGTCGACAATAATTTCTTAAGAAAATGTAATATTTAAGGTTTCTTTCCGTATTGTTAGTTATATTTTTTATTAATTACATTAAAAATGAATAAACTAAACCATAAATATAACTTAAAATAGATAAATTAAAAAATAGTTAAAATGTGCAAAAAATTAAAAATCAAACCACTGACGCATTTTGTTGTATATTAATATAATACTCTAGATAATGATAAACTATTATTCAAAACTAATTTCTTAATTAACTGACACTATGTAACGAAAAACTTTACCTCAGTCACAACAAGCGACATCTGGTGAGTGGAAGATTATTAGCCCTCATTGTTTCGCTTCGAAGTATTATATTGTATCGCCAATTCAATACTGACCCGGTCGTGGTCTATACCGGCGTTATATAGAGCCTCAGATAGTTTCCAGAACCTTCTACTGTAGCGACATCTAGAATGTTCGAGAACATATCGGTCCCGAAATTTCTGGAAGGATCTTGACTCTCCTAGTTCTGCTACTCGACACTAGAGGGCGCTGATGGTAACTAGTGTTGCCATGTACAAGATATTAATAGTGGCGCGCAACAATATGTCTAGATCAGTAGATACTTTGGAATTGTGCGTTGGCTTGACTTAAACATTGAAAAAGTATTTGATTGTGCTAATAGAAAGTGATCCTTTTAAATTAGACTTTCCTAATCAATCCCGCAGAAAAAAATCTTTAAGAAATACGCAATACAAGTAACTGGGAAAGACCGCGCTCTCAGAGAATACCAGCGTAAAATAGCAGCTTAACTCTGCTGTGTTTCGTATATGTGTGTAGAGAATCAGAGACCCTTTATACTGCAAAGGAGGCATTATATCTTAGTCCTAACGGGTAGTCGAGGATAGCGGTATATGTCTATGGGCCACAACAACCACTTACCATCAGGTGGACTGTGTGCTCTTTTGTCACCCTTATACTGGGTGACACTTATACTATAAAAAATATATTTGGTAAATATTTATTCTTATAGATTAAATCATGTTTAACGTCCATGTCACACCTATGCCGGTAGTTGTTTCTTGGGAGCACTAAGTTTGAAGTTGTTGACGAATATGTTGACCTGGAACAAATAGTCCGACTAGGTAAGTCCAACTTTGATTGAGAGGTCGACGGATCCAAATCGGCTAGGCAGCGTTCGGGAGATTACGACACATCTTCTCGTCAGACATACCTCAAAACCTCAAAACAAGATTGTACAACCAGCCCGTGTTGCCAGTGATGACCTACGGATCTGAGACCTGGTCCTTCACTGCTGGCCGTATGAGGAAGCTCTAAGTCGCTCAGCGAGCTATGGGAAGGGCTATGCTCGGCGTTTCTCTGCGTGATAGACTTAAAAACGAGGATATCCGCAGTAGAACCGAGATAAACCAAAGAATTAGTAAGCTGAAGTGACAATGCACCGGCCATATAGCTCGAAGAACCGTCAACCGATGGGGAAGAAAGGTTCTCGAGTGGCAGCCTCGTACCGGTAGGCAAAGTGTAAGGCGTCCCCCACTAGATGCAGTGGAGACCTGGTAAGACATGCGGGAAATCGATGGATGCAGGTAGCTCGGGACCGTGTTTTGTGGAATTCTTTTGGGGAGACTTATGTTCAGCAGTGGACTTGCGAAGGGCTATAATGATGATGATGATGGTACATTAAATATGAATTTTATTATTTAGGAATAAATAAGCGAAGTTAGAAGTATATTGTATTTTTTTTGCTAACACATGGGCTGTACCCCTTTTGCTGACAAATGTTTTAACCGACTACAAAAACAGGAGGAGATACTTAATTCGATTGTATTTTTAAGTGTAACCTTAAAAGATTTTTCTAGGGGAACCGATATTGATAATATTTTTTTTTTTTTTATTTTAATGATGGTGCTTCTCATGTAGGCCATATAAAGTTGATCAAGATCTAACCAGTAGTTTTTGAGTTATCCTTAATAATGCGCATTTAATTGACTTCGACTACATTGATGATTGATAATGATTGATTAGAGCCGTGGTCATCTGACCAAATCAAAACCATCTGGTTAGCGCTCACTGTAAATTTTACAGTACGCGAGCAACCCGGGTTCGATCCCCGCCGGCACCAATGAAATTGTTAATTGCATCCTTGATTAAGAATTAATATATATATATATGTGTGTGTGTGTTGTCACCACTGAGTACTAAGATGGAATGCCTCGTTTCCAGTAAAAAGGGTCTCCGTTTCTCTACACTCGCCATACGAAACACAGCAGCATTAAGCTGTTATTTCACGCTGGTATTCTGTGAGGGCGGTCCCCGTCCCACTTGAGTTCGATGCTCGCACCTGAGTTCGATGCCCGCCGGCGCCAATGAAATTGTTAATTGCAATTTTAAGTGCTGATTTACCACGTGCTCGCCGGTGAAGGAAAACATCGTGAGAAAACCTGCATGTCTGTGAAATAAGAAAAAAATTATTTCGAAGATATGTGAAGTTCGCCAACACGCATTGGGACAGCGCGGCGGAAATATCCTTGCCTTAAAACCCTCTCAGAAATGAGACGAGGCCTGTGTCCAGCAGTGGGACGTATATAGCCTGTAACTTTAACTTTGTTAACATTGATGATGTGATCATTTTATTTATATTGAAGTCGTTTGTGCATTTTTTTAATTTTTACCACTTGTCGAAAAATATTTTAATTTCTTGGACAGGTTTTCTCACAATATTTTCCTTCACCGCCAAGCACGTGGTAAATCAGCACATTAAATCACAAACAACAATTTCATCGGTGCCGGTGGGTATCGAACCCGGGTCACACGCGTTTTACGATGAACGCTTTCCCTTAGCTACTACGGTTGGCTCCAATAAAGAAATTATATAAATAAAGCTACTTTGTGCTACACTCCCCCATTATAACAAAAACCTGAATTATGATAAAGCGCTAATACTGAAACCTAACACACATAAATAACAGATTAACGTTTACGTTATTTCGGGCCAGCAAATCCGGTAAAATATGAATATCCTGTTCTACAGCATTGGTCATTTCCGGATTAAAATTCAATTATGAACGAGTAGCCTATATAGATAAGCTTTATATAGATATATGTACGTGGTAGAGCCAAGCTGCAGCTATATTAACAGTATAGTTGTAGCACGAATGGGTCGGCTCGACCGAGGAAAGACCACACTCTCACAGAATACCAGCGTAAAATAGCAGCTTAACACTACTGTGTTTCGTATAGTGAGTGTAGAGAACCGCCGACCCTTTTTACTGGAAAAGAGGCATTTCATCTTAGTCCTCGCGGGTAACAACGCATCAGCATTTTAATTCTATATTGAGGATAGATGTGGATGTCTATGGGTCACAGCAACCACTTACCATCAGGTGAAGTGTGTGCTCGTTTTTCACCCTATCCTATAAAAAAACCGGCCAAGTGCGAGTCGGACTCGCGCACCGAGTGTTCCGAACAAAACCGTAGGTAAAGAAGTTTAAAATTATTAAAATTATTTTTATTATATGATGTAACTAAAAATTTATGCTTTTCGCAATTTTTCCCTTATCTGTGCTATAAAACGTTGCTTCGTACCAAATTTCAAGATTCTGAGTTCACGGGAAGTACCCTGTAGGTTTTGATTCCATTGAGAATTTCGAAAATTTGCGTTTGATTTTTTCACCTCCAAGAGACAGTAGACTTGAGTATTTAATATGAATTTCAGCTTGATACCACCACGCGTTCCTGAGAAAAAGGGTCTTGACAGACAGACAGATAGACGGACAAAAAAGTGATCCTATAAGGGTCCCGTTTTTTCCTTTTGAGGTACGAAACCCTAAAAAAAGCCTCTACACGTGGTAGAGCCACCCTATATTATGGTTGTAGCACGAAACACGTCGGTTCGACTGGGGAAGGAACCCGCTCTTACAGATTACCAGCATAAAACGGCAGCTTATTGCTGCTGTATTTCGTATGGTGAGTGTAGAGAACCGGAGATCCTTTTCACTGGAAACGAAGCGTACCATCATATTCTAAGTGCATTTTGATCCTTAATCGAAGATAGATTTCGATGTCTATGGGCCACGGCATTTACTTACCCTCAAGTGGAGTAAGTGCTCGTTTGTCACCTTTATACTTAAAATAGCCCTATATAGACTAACTACCTTGGCTATTAAATATAAATATTAACTGGTATCTGGCGCCTTGCAGTCCACGAGAAATAATTGCGAACATATCGTTTTAAATTTGGAAGCGGTATATTGTTTAATTTGGAATGATAATACATTCATGGAAAATGAATGATATAATTTACCATTCAAATCAATTAGAGGAAACTAATTTTTACGGACTCTATTGCGTTTACCTAAACTTTTTAATTTCCGACGTGTCGGGTGCTTTAAAATACCTATAGTCACGGGGGGGGTACTGAGGAGTTTGAGGTGTTTTGGCGGGAAATTGACCGCCAGCGGTTTGCTGCTCCTGTATTATTGTTTAAATAATAGTTTGAAGTGGACTTTGATATGTAAAAGTTGTGCGATTTTGTGTATTAAGTGTCTGCGCATGCGAACTATTAGTGGAAACTGTAAAACAAGTGCTCTGATGGTGATGTGATTCTCAAAATAAGGTCTCTGTCTTCTTAGGCGCCTTGAGATACCGTCGCCAACCGTCAGCCGTCTGCTGGCTCAAGTTGCCGTCAAAATCTCCCAAGGGCTGCACAATGTGATGCATCAACATATTGTGAAGCAGTATACTATGAAGGGTAATTATTGTAATATTATGTAACTTCAGGCTCAGAAGGGCTAGATCCCAGAGCCGTAAAGCCAGTTATTAAGAAAAAGGTGAGGAGTTTGACGTCCTGATGTCATAGTTAGCCCGGCTACCTTCAGTTTTTAAATATTAATTTTTGGTTCAATCTACGCGGAATGAGCTTAATGTGTAATCTTTGCGTAAATATGAGAAATCATTATTTCAAATAAATTTCTCAGCACGATACGTGCGCCACCTACTGTAAGTTAATTGGATTATGCCTATAACCTTCGCGCAAGTGCAAGCATTATGGCGTGTCTCCACCAAAGTTTTGTTGCCAACACAACATTTGTCAACACGTTTTGTCAACAAATGTCTCTGTAATCACCTAGTTTTAGCAACAAAGGGAAACAATGTCGGGAATCGTGTTTCCATTTTCGGCGGCAACATCAAAGGAATACGCTTGTTGCCGACATTTGTTCCCTCGGTGGCGACGCTTCTTGCAACATTTTCGGAAACAAATGTCGTCAACTTTTGTTGATTTGTCAACAGTTGGAAACACAAATGTTGTCAACATTTTTGGTGGAGACGCGCCATTAAATTGACAACGTTTTAGCGTCATTTGATGAACAGTATGGTAGCGCAAAATGCGAACAAACATTATTTATTATACATTAGATATTTAATAGCTTTAATAGCTTGAAGGCTATGCGATAAATGTAATTTTCACAGTACGCGAGCAACTCGGTTCGATCCCCGCCGGCACAAATGTAGTTGTTAATTGCAATTTTAACTGCTAATTTACCACGTGCTAAGCAGTGAAGTAAAACATCATTTTTTATACGTGGTAGAGCCATGCTGCAGCTATATTATGGTTGTAGCACGAATGGGTCTTCTCGACCGGGAAGGACCACGCTCTCACAGGATACCAGCGTAAAATAGCAGCTAAACGTTGCTGTGTTTCGTTTGGTGAGTGTAGAGAACCGGAGACCCTTTTTACTGGAAACGGGGCATTCCATCTTAGTCCTCACGGGTGACACCGCATGTGCATTTTGATTCTTAATCGAAGATAGATGTCGATGTCTATGGGCCACAGCAACCACTTACTATCAGGTGGACTGTGTGCTCGTTTGTCACCCTTATCCTATAAAAAAAGTAGACATGTGAAGTCCGCCTATTGTGGGCAGCATAGCAGACACTTCCTTGCGCTAAAACCTTCTCAGAAATGAGAAGCGGCCTGTGACCAGCCGTGGGACGTAATGTTGCTTAACTTTACTTTTTACTTTTATGTTTAAAGTTTACTGAAGACTACTAAAAATAGTTTTCTAGGTCGCGGGCTCAGACCTACAAAGAAAGAAAAACGGAGCACTGCGTACATTTCAAGTCGCGCAAAAGCAAAGCCAAGGCCATATTTTATTTAAGAGAGGGCAAACGAGCACGCCGCTCGACTGATGGTGAGTGACTAGCGTTGCCCATGGACAACTGCGACACCAGGGGAATTGTAGTTGCCTTTTGAAAACAGTAGGCTCTTTTCTTGAAAGTCCCTACGTCGTATCGGTCCGGGAAAGTCACCTGCGACTTTAAATTCCATAATGTGGTCGCGTGAGGCGGAAAATTCCTCGTAAATTGCTGGTGGTGGACCGCCGACCATCGAGATGATGAGAATGGAATTTCGAGTTCTGTTCGAGCCTGAACCGACAAAGAAAGAACGGCGGCGCGTCAAGTGGTACAAAAACCACGTTTCACCATGTAGTGGCGGTGTAAGAACATCCACTACCCCATATCATCCCGTGGGTGTCGTAAGAGGCGACAGAGGGAAACAAATCAGGAGATGGGCAGCAGCGTCTTCCTAATAACAACTAAAAATAAAAAACTGCGATTGCCAACCCACTTGCCAAGCGTAGCAGCTATGGTAAATACCTCCCCCCCTATGATAATGTTATGGGGGAGGCCTGTGTTCAGTAGTGGACTTATAGGCTGTAACAGTAACGGTAGAAACCAAGTCAAAACTATACTCAACTAATTGTATGAACACGCACTCACGTGCACGTATGCATCTAAAATCATTTGCAACGCCATGTTGTCGGGCTTTAGGTGTATACGTGTGCGTCCCG
Source organism: Parnassius glacialis (assembly GCA_033319125.1). NCBI lineage: Eukaryota > Metazoa > Arthropoda > Insecta > Lepidoptera > Papilionidae > Parnassius > Parnassius glacialis. The sequence goes on along the minus strand of JAVANC010000015.1, from coordinate 7,977,169 downwards.
GAATGAAATTTAACGGCCTGTTTAAGATGGAAAAAAGAATTAATTACACAATTTTACAAGAATACTTGATATTGAATAAATCTGATTTTACTTAACTTATTTATCTAACTTCTTTATTTTTTATTTAACTTATTTAATACGTTTTTTTATTCCAGACGTTTCGGAGGCTTTACAGCACCTATCATCGTGGGGCTCTGAGGAGTTTGATGTCCTGATGTCATAGTTACCTCTAGCGGTCTCCAGCTTTTCAATATAAATCGATTTTTATAATATAGTCCCATCTACGCAAAACGATCTCTTCGAAGTCTTGGAGTGGTTTTGCTTGGATATGAATTTAATTTTATTAATTATAGGATACCAAGCAGATGGTAGCTTCCAGGTCTCGCGAATCATCCTTGGTAGGGATTGGTATTGTTTTGCGAGGATTTGTGGTCTTTCAAATCTAATGTAATGGCGGGGACGATCTTGAACATGTTCACAGATCGCAGACTTCAAGGAATGTTAGTCTCTCACGTCAGCTATACGAGTTTGTTATTTTACGTGGGTTTTTATCGATTTTTTTGGTTTGTCCTATGTAAGAGAGATCACATTAATAATCAAACTTATTTGCTCTTGCATCTGGTATAGGGTGTAACACCCAAAAATATTTTTGTACCATACAT